>CM038464.1:85521655-85721655 GCA_021464415.1 Lonicera japonica | reverse complement strand
TAACGTGGAGAGAATAATAAGTATTTAATAACAAGGAGCTCAAAATTAAATTTTGAGATAAGGACGGGAGTGCAATTATAATTATTTAGTGGTGCGAATTATAATTTATGGAAGGAACTAATTCATAGTAGAATTAGGATTCCAACTTTCCATAGGAAGACCAAACACTTATTTCTCCTGAAGGTCTCTATCGTAGCCTTATATATATGCCGGCCTTGTCTGTTCTCTTTATAACAATAATTCTCATGAGTTAGGATTTTTTCTATTGAGAGAGGAGAAAATCTTGGTGCTACCGTAGCCCACACTCAGTGCAAGATTTGATGGTGGAAGGAATACGATAGAAGATCTTTAGGTTTTCGGCACAGCAGTCGTAAATCAATCGTAACTTTTGATCGCACCGTTGGATTGGGCTGATCAGAAGTCAGGACGATCAGAAGTCATTTCGGTGACGAAAACAATTGATTTTCGCAGCCCAGCGAGAATTAAAAAATATGACCAAATCGCAATCTGATGCTTTCAAACCCTAATCTCCTTATATGGATCCTCTACATGATCCACAAAGGTGAAATCCATTTATTCTTATAGGGTTTTAGCAAAAGTATTTTTTTCAATCTATATGCAATATCAAACAATCTTGTATTAATGTCTCCATCACATCATTGTATAAATGTTCAAAGAAAGAGACCATCTCTTTAACAATCTCTTCTTCTGTTAAAAGTAGATCCCTACTGTCATTTTCAAGCTTGCAAATTAGCTTGTTAGATTTCCTCCCAGTTGCTATTTTATGGAACAACTTTGAATTATTATCCTATTCCTTGACTCCTATAATTTTCGCTTTCTGGTTCCACGAAATCTCTTCTTTCAATAGCACCGACTCTAATATTTTCTTTAGCTCACCTCTAACACTTCTTCCTTGTTCATCTAAAACACCTTCCTTTTCCTTTCTATCCCACTCACCAATTTGAGTAATAATAGCATTCTTCTCCAATCTAATGTCACCAAACACCTCCTTATTCCATATTTTGACTTCCCTTTTTACTCTATTTAATTTCTCCATGAATTTAAAACCCACCCAACCTACCCTTGAATATCCATCCTACCATTGTTTGAACATGACTTTGAAATCTTTATGTTCCAGCCACATATTTTCAAATCTGAATGGACTAGGGCCCTATTTAAAGTCGTTCGTATCGAGCACTAATGGGCAATGATCAGAAGTAACCCTAAATATAGACTCTTGCCTGACTGTTTTGAACATATCTTCCCATCCTACGGTGAACAAGAATCTATCCAATCTTGCACAAGCGAGTCTTGCCCTCAGATTAGACCAAGTATAATCCGCATTGAGTAATGGTATATCTCTAAGCTCCGCGTCTTTGCCCTCAGATTAGACCAAGTATAATCCGCGTCATTGACACATTTCATTAATAATTTAGCAAAAAGGATCATAATTGACCATAAAGTTTCAAAAGTGATCAAATTACAAAAAAAGGTTTATCCTTTAAAAGTGATCAAATCACAACACAAAAGAAAACAGAGACAACATTCACAAGTGATCGAATCACACCAACAAAAAGGTCTAGAGAAAATAAAGTTCTTTATGTCTTATTTTGCTTAGTTAAAGTTGCAAGTGAGACAAACTTCTTGCTTCCATGTAGTATTGGTGGTGCCTCCCTTGTACTTATGGTCCTCCCAGGTAGTTCAAGGATAATGGGAGGCAAGACTGGAGTGTACACACTTTTAAGCCATATATTATATCCATTCATTGGATGTATAACTGGACTATAGATTTTTTTGTATGTCTCCACCTTATACCAATCATGTACATAATCCTCTGGCTCCTTACTTTTGAAATACATAGTAGAGATTGCATGTGGACAAGGTATTCCACTCAAGTCTCATTTCCTACAACTACAAGTTTTTTTATAAAGGTCTGTGCTATACTGCTCTCCTTGCATACATTTCACTTCAAACTTCTTCTTACCTGCAAAAATTGCTATACAATTTCCAGCCTCAACCTTGTACTTCTCAATTACTTTCTAAATTATTAGGCAAATAGGTCCAGTCCAATGACTAGATTTGTCTTTCATTGTTGCATCCTTAACAATATATATACCCTCACACTCTCCAGCAAACCCAAGATTGGTTTTTCCCTTGCATCAAGTATGCATTTGTTAAAATTTTCACAAATATTATTTATTAGCATATCACATTTAGGAAATGAACTAAAATGTGACCTTGACTAGTGTTGTGAAGGCTTATCCTTGAACCAATCAAATGCTACTTTGCTAGTGTCGTTCATGTTCTTCATTGCAGCCTCAAATTGGGGTTTGTTTGATGCACATGCTGTATTCCACAATAACTCCTTATAGGTTTTAGTCTTGTAGCAAGCAGTTTTAAAATTGGCATACAAGTGCATTACACAAAACCTGAAATGAGGAACCACATTGGTAAATATACATGTAAGGACCAAAGTGTTAAATGAAAACAACCTATATAGAGTATTACATGTGATGAACCAAAGGCATGACTTCTTCAAATACAGGAATTAAGCATTTCTGCTAATCAGACATGAATGTCCAACCATGTTGATTAATAACACCCACATCTTCTTTCAATAACTCTAAAAACCATGACCAAGAAGACTTTGTTTCCCCCTCCATTACTGCCACTGCAATGGGAAGCATGCAATTATTTGCATCCACACTTATGGCAGCTAACAATATTCCCTTATGATGGCTTTTCAAATGGCATCCATCAACCCCAATAAAGGGCCTACATCCTTCTAGAAATCCTTGCTTACAAGCTGCAAAACACATGTACAATCTCAAAAATCTAGGTTGGGCTTTTGATAGGGATTGTTTATCAACTTTCATCACAATTGTGCTTCCGAGATTGGTTCTTCTATCCTCCTCGATATAGTCCCACAACTTTGCATATTGCTCTGCATATGTCCCTTGAATCCTCCTCATTTTTTTCCTTGTTCTATATGCTTGGGAAACTGACACATGCACCACATGATCTCTCATAACTGTCTCTCTAAAGTATTTCATTGGAATTTTAGGATTTTCTCTAAACGTATCCATATATTGTTCAGAAAGCCATCTTGAGTTCACATGGGTTTTTCTAAATTGTTTATTGCATTTGTGCTCTTCATTTAAAGTTTTGATTTGCACGTTTCCAGACTCACTCATTTTAGAAGCAAAAAGAAGCCATGGACAACCATCCCTACAAACTGCTCTAATTGTACTAGACTCATTCTTCTTGAACCTAATTTCCTTACCATGTTTAATAGAATATACCTTTATAGCTTCTTTAACTTCCTTGTGATCTTTAAAGACCATCACCAATTTAAAAACTGGACCAGACATATCATTTTTGGTACTGAAAACAGGGTAAGTTGGGTTATCACCACCTTCATCATCTGAACCACATAAACTTCTCAATTCATCACTATTATTCTCACTATTTTTTTCTCTGTCCCCTCCAACAGTAGTATCAACACCCTCATCATTTCCTTCCCTCCTAACAGCATTATCAACACCCTCATCACTATTATTTTCCCTAACCCCAGAGTACTCTGCATCATGATCAACATTGGCATCAAACAACAAATCATCAAGGTCATCATCATTATCAAACTCATTATCATACATGCTTTCATAACCAAAGGATTCACTATCAGTTTCAATTTCGAACCCCCTATTTTCATTTCTAGTTTCACACCCCCTATTTTCATTTCTAGTATCAAACCCCCTATTTTCATTTCCAGTATCAAACCCTCTATTTTTATTTCCAGATTCAAAAAGCAGATGTAAAGTAGATTCCTCTAGGCTACTATAGATATGCTGTATACATTCCAAGTAGACGTCCACTTCTTTTTCTTCATTTAAAAGGTGTTTTAGTAAAAGCACTATCTCATCATTTTCAATCAATACAAACCTCCCAATATCAGTACTAAAATAGTGATTCATGGCCCCATAATACCCTAATTCTCCAGCCATATTATTCAATTATAACAGAGAGATCTTATCAAAGTCACAGTAATAAAAAAATGCTACTTTCTCCAAGGTGTATTTTGCAAAAAGAAACTTTTTCATAAACTCACCAACATGGTGTATTTTTATCATAAAGAGATCTGAGTTTGGACCTATATATGCAACCAAACATTATATTAGTAGGGGACCACACAATACACATGCATTCAAACACAAGAATCCAAAGAAAAAGTCATTCATTTTATAATACATATATATATATATAATATTCATATCGCAAACCCCATAAAGATAAAGAAAATATCAATGCACGCAAGAATCCAAAGAAAAAGCATTCATCTTATAATATATAATATTATTATCCTAAACCCTATAAAGAAGAAAACATTAATGCACAACAATATAAAAGGAAAAATAGTTAACTTATTACCATAAAGTGGAGTTCCATAATCTTCTGCTCCTTTACCCCTCAAAACCCAACTCATTGTCTCAATCAAATGTAGAATCTCATTTTAAATTGTTCAAAAGCTCAAATCTCATTATAGAATCTCGTGCATTTTTTTGCTTTTTGATCGTTTGAGTGATTTGGGGATTAGGGCTTTTTGCGAACATAATCCCTAAAGTGATTTGATTGACCAAAATACCTTCCAACATAACGTGCTCCGTCTACTTGATGGACGAAAAGTGGAGGGAAGGACTAAATTGAAAGGCTGTGAAAACATTGGGGTGTGAAAAATCAAAAAATGAAGTTTAGGGACGAAAGTGACAATTGAGTCAAACTTCAAGGGACAAAAGTGTCGAAAACTCATTTCATGTTCATGCAGACAAGGAACATAAACCATATGCTTCCTCAATTACCTCCATTTACAGTCTCCAACAATATGTTAGAAGTTATATTTATGCGCACACACTTACACACACATACTCTTGATTTCCAAAGTCAAAATATGATTTTTTTAAATATCATGATTGTTGTGGTGTGAGATGACTAAATGTAATGGTTCCACATGTGTTTTGTTTCCTGGTGAGTTTTTGTTTCCTTATTTCTTTTCTCTTCATGATTTTGTATGGGTGGTTGGTCTCCACCATACAACCACATACTAGTTCTTCATACCAATGTTCTAAAAATTGCTAGTCGTTCTACGTCAGCGAGGTGGGAAATTATGGATAAATTAAGGATTAATTGGATAAATAATTTTTTATTATAAATATTATTTTACTAGTAAAACACAAATATAAAAAAGACTAAAGTGGCATTTGATAAAAGAACTAAAAATTGAAAAAAACTTTTTGTTTAGTTCTTAAAACTATATATAAAAAAATGTTATTTGTTTGAATATAACATATTTGAAAACTGATTTTTTTAGCATGACAATTTTGCCTTTATTAATTTATTTGGATCACATGATTTTAAATTATAAAAGGGTAAAATAAGTATTTTACACTCTTTAAAATTAAGTTTTTAATTTTAAGTGAAAAATATACCACATAAAATTTTAGATAAAATTTTTTAGTTTTAAGTAGAGAAAATTAAGTTGACACTTAGGGGTTGTTTGACTCAACCACTTATATCGGAAAACTTAAAGTTTTCAGATTTAAGTGGTGTGAAGGTTGTTTGTTTGATAAAAAAATTAAATGGCTAGCTACTTCAATCTGAAAATTTGTGTCCAAAAGATTAAGTGGCAAATGCCACTTAAATCTGAAAACTTAAAACACTCTCTTATAAATTACCTATTTTACCCTCATATGGTCTTTTTTTTTTCATTTAGAATCATGTCATCCAAATAAATTAATAAGGGAAAAGTTGTCATACTAAAAAAAATTCAATTTTCAAATGTATTATATTCAAACAAACAACATTTTTTCAGATACAATTTTCAGAAGTAAACAAACAACTTTTTCAATTTTAGCTTTCAATTTTCAGTTTTTAATTTTCAGTTTTCAATTTTAAGATGTTTTATCAAACACCATCTTAATTATTTATTTTTATTAACAAAAAATTTGAGAATCACTTAAAATTTAAAACTTAAAATTTTTAAATTTAAGTAGTGTTATAAAAGAACGTTTAAATAATAAAAAGAAAAGAACTCAAAGATAAAGGGGTGATAAATAAATTAAAGAAAAAAGGGATAAAAAAAAAAATAGGGAAAGAGGGGGAGGGGAAAAAATTGGAAATATTTTTGTTTCTCTTCTTCCTCTGTTTTCTGCTGCTTCCTCCTCTGCTCAAAAACCCTAATCCGCCGATTTCCGCCGGCTTTTCTGCCCTCCGACTTAACGCCGCCGACCTTGGAAAGTCGAGGCGGCTATCCGGTGACTAATCGGGGATTTTTCGGGGATTTTTTTAGAACACTGACCTATCTGTAATCTGTAATTAGTAACGTAACGAGGTGAATTTGTTGTTGGGAAGACATTGAAGGAGAGAATGGAAGAACAAAGAGAGCAGGAGAAAAAGAAGGCAGTGCCGGTGCTACCATGGATGAGAAGTCCTGTTGATGTTAGTCTATTCGATGAGTGTGCTCTTAATCATCTTCCTTTTCTCGACCCCAGGTACTCTCTCTCTCTCTCTCTTTCTTGTGTATATTTATTGCATTGCAGAGAGGATGATTTATATATATATAATCTTATATTTCTGTTATCAGTTTCAGTTTCTTTGGCAACTCTACTACTTTTTGAACTCTAATCAAGTGTGCTCTTGGCACTTAGAAGAATTTTTAATGATAAGGAGGTTGATGAATTTGCTTCTTTTCTCTAAGGGGCTTTTAGATTGGAGATTAGGTTAGTTTGCATGGGAAATTCTTCCCAAATGTTTTCGTCTACATCATATTATTAGCATATTGATTGATTGATTGATTAATTCCCCCTATTTATCAAAATTTGGTTCACACTTGGAAGAGTGGGTTTCCTTCAAATGTACAAACTTTTGCTTGATTATCTGCTAGAGTAGAGTGAATTCTTGTTTGTGACTTCATTCAAAAGTAGATGACTCTTACCAACTCGACTCCTTTTTTAGTGCATTTTATGCAACACTTTGGATGGTGGGAGTATAAATCATGTTTCAAAATCCCCAGATTATGTTTGAGTAAAACTTTTGCGAGGTGGGATGTTTTCTTTTTGATTGACTCAGCGGTATTGTTTGGAAGGAAGAGGGAAATGTTTGCAGAGATGCATTGCTATGGCCTTGGAGTGGTCGATTCGGTTGGATCTAAGTGGAAGTGTTTTTTAATGATTGAGATGTAAACAAGGAAGAGAGTAAGGAGACGATGAAGTACTTGGGTTCACTATGGGCAGCTTCTTCTAGATTTTATTTTCTTTTAGTTTTGATGTTTCATTTATAGCCTTATACTTTACTTGAAATTATTTGGTCATATTTTTGTGCCTTTAGTGATTCGTTAATGTTTTACAATAGGTTGGAAGACGCTTTAAGGAATATGGGTATTACTTCACTCTTTCCCGTCCAAGTTGCAGTTTGGCAAGAGACAATTGGTCCTGGTTCTTTTGAGCGGGATCTTTGTATCAATTCACCTACAGGAAGTGGGAAAACTTTATCTTATGCTTTGCCGATTGTGCAAATGCTTTCAACTCGTGCTGTTAGATGTCTCCGTGCTTTAGTGGTGTTGCCCACTCGTGATTTAGCCTTGCAGGTTAAACACTTAACTTTTGTTCCAATTTCACTAATTTGGACTGCTTCTTGCTAGCTGGGGTAGGGAGATGCTGTCTTGTGCCACCACAATTATGGCCGAAGAATGAAGATCCAAATGAGCTCAGTTGCTAAAACTCAATGTCTTAAATTTATAGCAGCACTGCCGAAGCATTTAGAGTCATAAATCCTGTAAAAGCAAACTGGCTAGATTGCTTTCCTAGAGTAATGATTTTCTAGTTCTGTCGATATGTTTTTTGAAAAATATACCTTTCCTTTCTCAGGTTAAGGAAGTATTTGCCGCTATTGCACCTGCAGTGGGTTTATCTGTTGGTTTGGCTGTTGGCCAATCTTCAATTGCAGATGAAATTTCACAGCTTATTAAGAGACCTAAGCTTGAGGCAGGCATCTGTTACGATCCAGAAGATCTCTTGATGGAGTTGCAAAGTTCAGTGGACATATTAGTGGCTACACCTGGAAGGCTGATGGACCATATCAGTAATACTAAGGGGTTCACACTTGAGCATCTTTGTTATCTCGTAAGTAGAAGACTTTATATCCTTTGATTTCATAATTCATCTGCTATTGAAATCAGACAGAGTCAGAGCTTGCTTTTGTTTTTTATCTTCTGAATGCTGAACACTAAATGCTGAATTCTGAATGCTTAATGTTGAACGTAACCTCTGAAAATTGTGTTTGCTTTTATTTAGCTCTGAATGCTGTATAGATGACATTTCACAATTTTAGCATTATTATTAGGATATAAATCAATACCTAAAGAATAAAAAGAATAAGGGCACCAATGGAATAAATTTCATTGATATTAAACTAAGCAAACAGCACAAGACTGGCCTCTTAATGCTGAATTTTAATCCAATTCAGCATTAAAAGGTGAGATTAGAAATACCATTTTTACCTCTTATTCTCTCAATGCTGAATAGACTTCCATTCAACAATAGGAGGTAAAACCAAACACCAATCACTCTATGATGGTTCTAAAATATGTGACACTCGTCCATCCTATTCAAACATTTATTATCTTGTTTGATTTGTTTCTAAGAACTTTTTATACTAGTCATGGCCTGAGTATGTTTCAACTTGTTGGAGTACCACAAGAAAAGCTTTGATCTGTTTGGGATTATATTTAACTGAACTCTTATAGTTGCAGAAGTAGGAATAATGGCACCTGAGATAATATTGTTTCCATAAAGTAGAGATCCAGAAACAGCTATGGATACCTTTTTTTCCCATCCATAAGAGTCGACTGTAGTGGATTGTGCATGTCTTTCTAGTTTATCTTTAGTAGTTTACGATTCTACTTTTTTTGGTCCTTACTTTTCGATTTTTGGAAACTTTATATTGTTCCTCGTGCTAGTTTTGTTGAATTCTTTTTACAGAGTACATATGCTTAAATTTGTGGGATATTCCACAATACAAGTACGTTTTAAGAACTCATATAGCTAAAGGTCATTTATACATACTTTGGTAGTGAGTTGGATTTTCTTCTGGAAAAAATCTATTGACAATGTAATAATATCCTCAGGTAGTTGATGAAACAGATCGTTTACTTAGGGAGGCATACCAATCCTGGCTACCTACAGTGATTCAATTAACCCGCTCTTGCAATGAAAACCTCTTCCCGTATTCCAACACTTCTCTTCCTACATTTGGTTCCCTAAAGACCAGGAGGAGACTGTGAGTTAGAAGTTCTTTTTACCTTCCTTTTGTTAATTATGTAATACTGTTATTTACTGCTTATGTTCCATATGCATGGATTTAAGGGTTGGACTTGGACTGTGATGGTATCATTCTTGGGTGCTTTTGAATTTGCTAAGAAATTAAACTTCAGCTGGATATTGAATTTTTTTAGTCTCTTCCATTTGAGGCCCTTAAAAGTTGTTTGATGTCTACTTATAGTAAAGGGACCATTGTGTTTGATTCCATGATAAGCGATTGTTTGAGATTGTGCTTAATTTCTAGATTCTTTGATATCTAGTTAAAGTCAATCTTTTTTCGCAAATCATCATGCTTTAGGTAAGAAGCCATTTGGGAGATTCACTTTATCTTGAGCTTCCTCATATATTCTGTTTCTAAATTTGTTGTCTTATTTTAATTTTAATATAACATCTGGCATTTAATTTGATATTTGTATTTACTTGATGTAGTGGTGTAGAGAGGGGGTTTAAGGGCAAACCATATCCGAGGCTCGTGAAGATGGTATTATCAGCCACACTAACCCAAGATCCAGGCAAGCTTGCTCAGCTCGATCTGCATCATCCTTTGTTCTTAACAACTGGGCAAATGCGTTATCAGCTTCCTGAACATCTAAAATCCTTTAAAGTGGTGGGGTCTCATCACTCTACTAGAAAATATGCTGATCCTTCATAAACATGTTTATACGTTGTTTCCAACTTCAAGGGATATTACCATCTTCCATCTTTCACATTAGACTTCATGATTTATATGCACACACGCACATGGATAATATATATTATTTCCGAATTATATATAAGAGAGGGGTGTTCACGGTTTGGGTTTGGTCATAAGTCCCAACCAAACTGACCATGTTAGTTTTGTGTAGCATGCCAACTGAACTGACAGACCGGGTAAAACAGACTGGGGTTGGTTGGATTTGAGAAGAGGAGAGGCTTGTTGGGCTTTGGGGAATACAGAGGGTTAGGTTTCAATTTCACTTTTATTCCTCCCATCCACAATTTTTTTTTAATAAAAAGTTAGTTCACCACTATGTAAAATGCTCTACACCAATAGAAAGAGGACGCATGTATTCAGGCAGTTTCGTACGCGCTAA
Organism: Lonicera japonica; assembly: GCA_021464415.1. Lineage (NCBI taxonomy): Eukaryota > Viridiplantae > Streptophyta > Magnoliopsida > Dipsacales > Caprifoliaceae > Lonicera > Lonicera japonica. Next base: position 85,711,211 of record CM038464.1, on the reverse strand, counting down.
AACCGAAAACTGAATTGACTTCCTTGGTTCTTCTTTTTTCCAACTGAACCAAACCGAGCACCTTAAAAAACTGATCAGTTCAAGCTAGTTCAGTTTTGTGCTCACCCCTAATAGTTCCAACATACCTAAAATATAAGAGATACCAGCTTCCTGAGCACGACAAGATTTGCCTTTTGTGCAAATGTTTCACATAGGAGTTATCTCTGCTTATTTGTTTGATGAATTAACTCGAGAATCTGCATTCTACATTGTTTGTTTTATAATGTCTGCATGGTTACGTGAAAACTGCCAATGTTATTTTACCTGGATCTTCTCTTATTGGTATATATATTTCTCAATTCAAAACTTAATAGATTGACTTTTGAATGAACTTTATCCCCCTTTCTTCTGCAGATTTGTGAACCAAATCTTAAACCACTTTATCTGGCTGCCCTCCTGCAAAATTTGCTGGGGGAGAAGTGCATTGTTTTTACCTCATCTGTAGAGTCAACACATAGACTATGCACTCTACTCAAGTTTTTTGGTGATTTGGGAATCAAGATCAAAGAATACTCTGGTCTTCAACGTCAGTCTGTAAGAAGGTAACCTGATTACTTATCATTGTTGTTATTATTGTTATTACCTATATTTTTTCTCTATACCAGTGTTCTAAAAATCGGATTTTATCGGCGATAAATCGGCGATTTATCGGGAATCGGCACAGCACCGATAGGATTATCCATGATCGGCCGGAAATATCGGCAATGGAGAAATCGGAAATTTATCGGCAATTTATCTCCGATTTATAGCGATAAATCGTAATCGGCGATAAATTGATTTTTTTTTTTAACGTTCCCAAAGTAAACGACGTTGTTTTCTTACCTGAACCCTAATCGTTTTCTCTCCAACAAATCGACCTCGCCTTTCTCTCCCACTCGACCTCGTCTCTCTTTCCCACTCTTGACTGCCGTTCCTCTCTGTCTCTCTGCTGCTCTGTTACGCCCCTCTTTCCCAGCCGTTCCTCTGTCTCTCTGTTGCTCTGTTTCGACAAGGAATCAAGGACACAACAAGCGAAGAATAGAAGAGAGAGGGGGGAACGAAGAGATAGAAAGAGAGAAAGAGAGAGAGAGAGAAATCATTGAACGAAAGAGTCGAATAAGAGGAGGGAACGAAGAGATCGAAATAGAGAGAGAGAGAGTGAGAAAGAGAGAAGGGAACAAGAATCACCGACTGACTGAGGCACAATAGATTTTTTCTTTTATTATTTTATTTTAACAAATTGCAAAACACCCCTTCATTATTTTCATTTAACACTTTACACCTTAATCTATTAATATCTATTTTGCTACCCCTACAATTATGTTGTTTAGCATATTGTATTATTATATATAATATATTATTTAAAATATTATTTATATTGTAAACAGTGCATATCCGATTTTTTCCGATTTATCCCCGATAAATCCCCGATAAAATGAAAAATCCCCACTCCCCACCTTGCCGATCGATTTCCGATTCACGATTTTTAGAACATTGCTCTATACCTTTTGATAGACAAGATTCCTTAAGGGACTGTTGGGAAATAACCAATTTATGTTTTGTATAGAACATGAAAATGTGGGGGTAATAAATGAATAGGTGGACTCATATTGGTAGGGAAGGATATCCAAACCTAGGACAAAAGTGACCTAAGGGAGTTTTGGAGAGAGGGATCTCTACAAAATTAGAAAATAGGCTTATATTAGCTATTTTGTATTTTTGCCCCCCTTTTTTTTGAAAAAAAAATTTTTTTTACTATAAGTACTAATTTCCCCTGCCACTCTAATTTTTAAAAAACAAAAATCAGTGTTAAAATTTGCCCCCTTATTACAATTGCTGGCTCTGTCCCTGAACCTGCATATTCTACAGAGTCTTGTAGAAATATGATACTGATGAGTGAAGACAACAGTTTTGAGGTTTAACTATTTGTGTGAAAAACGAGAACACCTCCCAAATTTTATTTGACTTAACAACCCCGCCCATATATTTTTTAATAATAAGGAAAATAATTTAATATCCAGATTATATCATATATCATGGTAGTTCCTTGCATTTTCTTAAACTCATCTAAAATTTATGATGACAACAGTAATTTGCCTAGTTCTAGATTTCTAAGGTTATTTATAACCTAGTTTAACCTGACTGAACAATAATGATAACAAAAACTTTGTTCTGCAGCAAGACATTGAAGGCATTCCGGGCTGGGGAAGTACAAGTCCTTGTTTCTTCTGATGCAATGACTCGTGGAATGGATGTTGAAGGGGTGAGAAATGTCATTAACTATGATAAACCACCATATATTAAGACCTACATTCATCGGGCTGGTCGTACTGCAAGAGCTGGCCAATCTGGCCGCTGCTTTACACTGCTTCATAAAGATGAGGTATTTTGCCTTTTTTATGTTCCTTATGCATTCTTTATTATTTACTATGCGTGTAAAGCTAAAAGTTTTGAGAACTTGTTCTGCACAGATCCCACATTAGGGTGTGTTATTGTAGTGATATTGTTTACGTCTCTTAATCGAGAGTGTCGTGTCTAGGGATGGCAAATTGCCCGACCGGGGGGTTTTCAAACTGACCCGATCCTAATGGGGCGATTTTTTAGAACTGAGCTGGGCTTGAGTTTGTGTAAAATAAATCCATTTGATCTGACCGGAAGATAATGCCTCCCCCACCAACCCACAAAAAGAGGGAACAAAAAAAGAAAAAAAAAATACCCTTATAATACCATATAATTACAACTGGTTGGATCCGGACAGTTTTGGGTCCAAGTATTCAAGTAATGGGCGGATTTTGGTTTTCAAAGTAAAACTCGATGTGGTTAGGTTGGGTTTGGGTTTGGCCGAAAGCGCTCCAAACTCAATCCTTTGCCATCCATATTTGTGTCTTGTATCAACGCTTCATGTATAGGAGTTGAATAGTTTATCTTTTAGTAGAACCCAGTCATATTCCTTGCATTAATATCCTTGTACATGTCCTCCCAATTTCACCGTTACATCTTAACTGGTAAGACACTAATTTTCTTACAGAAATATCAAATCAAGAGGAATTGAAGTGTCTTTGGCATAGATCTTAATATTGCTCGTCTTTAAGTTGTGCACTGTATAACCACACGTTTGTCATTTTTTTTATTCATTTCAGGTCAAGCGATTCAAGAAGCTGTTACAGAAAGCTGACAATAACGATTTTACCCTTCACTCTATACCGTCAGATTTGATTGAGTCACTTCGTTCTGTATACAGTTCCGGTAATTTCTTATCTTATTCTTTCATTGGAATACTTCCCTTTATAATATCCATAACAGTAGAATTTTTTGGGTATGAATCTCCGCAGGGAAAACTTTGTATCAACTAATTAATTATTTAATTATTATTTTTTTGTTTGGGGTTTTTTTTTTTTTTTGGGGGGGGGGGGGGGGGGGATGATAGATTTCTTTGATTTATAAGTCCGAATGATTGATTGGTTTTATTTGAATTTCAACTTTAATGTCATCTTTATTGACCAAAACTGTGCCTTTTGTTTTAATTTGCTAGCTTTGGAGAAATTAAAAGAGAGTATTGAATCAGAAACTCACAAGAAGCGGAAAATTAATTTCAAGTCTTCAAGGTTGGGTAAACGGAAGGAATAAACCACTTGAAGGTTAGCCTCATCTTTTAAAAGAAGTTAATGCTGAACAATAATTTGTGTGTTATAATATTTATGTTTAAGACAGCATGTAGTGCATCAATTTCACTGTATTAATTCTAGTCTTTGATCCCTTTAATTCAAAGTTCTGATGACATTTTGTATTATATAATCAATGGACTTTTCAAGATATTTTGTATCTTTGTTGATCTTTTTAGGCTTATCAATTTCTCTGGTACAACTTGGTTTAGCCTTTACATGTTTCCTGTAATTCAAAGACCACCTCCAACCTAGGTTTTCATTTTCCATTGGTCTTTTTTGAGTTAACCCCCATTCTTGATCCATGATTAGAGTTACCCCTCTATTTTCATAATCCTTCGACCTAACCCCCTGTTTTTTAACACAGCAGTAACTCTGTCAATTTTTTATACTTCCTGACCTAATTGCCCTCACCTCTTTCTTTTTTGCAGGTAAAACATATAAACCTAATTTTTTTTCTCTCTTTTGTTCTTCATTTGTGATACTCTCATCCATTATCTTCCATTGACCTTTCTCTCCCAAATCACTTCTCAACATTCTTATAGTGCAAATAGATTGAAGATACATGAGCAGTCCAACAATTACTAATGCTTGATGATGGCTCAATTTTTGCCAAGAATGGTAAAAAATTCTGTAGAAAACATCATCTTGCCCATTTATGTATGTATGTATATATGTATATATATTGCTTTGCGTACATCTAGGATATTAGCCTATATTATCTTTTCTCTGAAGCACCAAACCAAACCCTCAAAACTAATTCTAGGAACTTTTACATTAAGAATCGATATTATTCCCGATGTAAACAAAAAAGTGTAACCCGATTTTTTCTCTCTCTAGAATTCCTACCCAACCCTTCGTATCAACAACCAATTTTGCACTCAATCTGAGAATCTAAGTTTTATTTTAATATTGGCCAACTCGATTGCTTGATTTCGTGGGTTTCTGTTAGTTCCAATTTCATTTGCAAATGGGTTTTTGGTAGTACACTAGTACCAATTTCAAAGCTAGAAAATAGAGTATAAAGACGGAGAAAATTATTGTAGGATTAGAGAGAGAAAGTGAGATTTGTATAATTGATTTGGGTTTAGAGAAAGAGAAAGTGAGATTTGTTTATTTGATTTGGGTTTAGAAAGAGAGATATTTGTGTATTTGGTTTGAGTTTAGAGAGAGAAAAAGTGAGAGATTTGTTTGATTTACTTCTTATATTGGGTTTAGGTTTAGATACAGGGCAAAAAATTAGGATTCTTGGGTGGTAGGGATGAAGGAGAATGGCTCGAGGTTGACGATGAGGGCACTTTGGTTAACTTGTAGAAAATTTGGACGGAGTTAGTAGTCTGTTAAGTCCTGGGGGTTTAAGTTGAAGGCTTATGAAAATAGGGGGCAACTCTAATTATGGATTAAGAATAGGGGGTTAACTTAAAAAAGCCCTTTTCCATCTAAAAAGCTCCATGGAATTCAATTATTTTCCATACAAGTCATTTTAGTTCTGGTAATTGGGTTGTAGAGAGAAGTATTCCATGGAAAAAGCATTTAAAGGTGTCTGATTGCCCCTTTTATGGGTAGATCCCAAGTTGTAATGACATAATTTTTAACTTTTTGGTATTTAATTTCACAAAATTTCATGTAAAGTCCAACATTTAGTGCTAGAGAGCTTTTCCATACAACTAAAAGAAAGGGGTTGAAATAACTGAAATTCATTGAATTGTGCTAGTTGAACTTGTACCGTGGAATTGATCTCCACGAAAAGTTTAGACAATCAAACACAATCAACAGGTGCAGAAGTACACATTTCCCAACTTTTACCAAGTTCTCCACCGCTAACTTTGGCAAACTAATACCCCTATGTTGGTTGGAGTAATTACGGAAATACTTACAGATGCCAACAAAGAAAACTACACGAAAATTTTCAGTTCAATTGAATATTGCTCAGCATGACTGATCATACAAATCCACTCTTAGCACACCGTAGCCTTCAAGGTGAGTAGCCCTGATTTCACAACTCAGAAGAACAAAGAAACAGGGATATTCAAAATACAGGCCAAAATTAGGCAATTTACTTGCCAAATACTGTAAAGTTTTTGTGAACTTCTTTCAAAAACTAATTGGAATTAGTTATACTTGAAGCAGAGGTAGGAAGATGAGAATGATGCCAAACTCTTTGGAGCCATAGTCGAAGATTCATTTGCACCAACTTCCCTCTCTTCATTAATCGTATCTAACATCTTTGAGGCACGGTGCCTAATAACACTCACGAATTGTGGCGGTGCAACCTCGGTAACAAACCTTGCCATGTGAGAGCTGGCCAGTTCTTTTCTTCTTTTATATTGAGATACTAAGAGGTTTATAGGAAGAAGAGGCTATTGTGTTTGACGAACAACACCACTATGTGTGTATTCAATTTATAGGGTTATGTTTTGGCTTAGATTGAGTCACTGGTCCTTATCCAAGTTCTTTAATCATTTTACCTTCTAGTGCCGGCTCTCACTTTTAGCATTAATTGCCTTGTTAGTGGGACTGCCATGGTGCTATGTGTCAATGCATAAGTGAAAATATGAGATCCCATATAAGATATGGTTTTTGTTGGTATCGAAAACTTCCGTTTTCCACTTTTAGGAGTTTGACCAGAAGCAACCAGTTGCTTGCCACATGTTGCATAAATATTTGTTATAACTGTTGTAATGATAATTACGAATTTATATTGCTTGTTGGATTTGTGACGCAAGGGCTAGGATTGCCCTGTATGCCTAGGGCTAGGTATTTACAAAATTGCCATTAAAGCGTTGATTTTGTTATCCAGTTGTGGTTGTTCAATCTGCTGTATCACATCATTGTTACAAAGGCTGTGTCTAATATTTTTACATGTTTATGAGGCTGTTGAACAATGGAGTTCTAAGGTATGTCCAAAACTTGGTTTGTCCATCATATGAACCAATGTAATACTAAACGTTCACAATCTAGTTAGAGTTTTTATTTCATATAAGGGCTGTTGATTTGATATCTGAAAAAATAATTGTCTCCCTTTCTTTTATATGAAATTGATTTTTCATTTTAATTTTTTTATTATTGTCTTACGCAGAGGGCATAGTCAATATGTGATGAACATATTTTTATCAGTATGTAAATAATTTCCATATTTTCTTTCTGCAGGTTTTGTATCATCAACTTGAGATTGTTAACACTTCAAATGCTTTTGGATTACTCTTGCTTACATGGATGATCTCTGGTATCCAACTAACAACTTTCTTCCACCAACACACACACATATTACACCAGGCTGTCTCTGGAATGAACAATCGTACTGAATGCATTGGCGACGAACTTTTCATTGCTAAAGACTGGTCAGCTCTGGAGCCTGATTATATATATATATATATATTGTGTGGGCAAATTTTGATTGATCTAACTTTCTTGAGCTTGAGTGACTTTTTTCGTAAGTCTATTTATATAGTTAGCTCCATGTTGATTGAAAATCGTGTCTTGATATTCATTTTGAGTTAGATTTTTATTTTTTTTTGCTAGTAAGGAGAATAGAGGCAAAAATCATGATTGAAGTTCAGCATTTGGCATAAATGTGTATTATGGTAAATTTGAAAAAAATTAAGTAATTGTCTGTCAATCAGAAGTTATGGGTGAAAGATGTTGACAACATGGAAATATGGATGATGCCACATTTTCCATTTATCCAATCCCTCTCACAATAGACCCCCTAACAGGGCGGGGTGGGTCAGGGTCCTCATAGCGAAACACGATACAATCTATTGCATTGTATGTTCTATCTAGAATAGTGGGTAGCATCGTTATCTATCGATCGTATTGACACCATAAATCCCGCATTAGAGAACTAGTTACCTATTATTGTACTGTTAGCTTTAACTGGCCGCCGTACATTGCTCTAGTAAGTGATAAAGTTGCTTTAGGCTTAGACTTTCGCCATTGCTGTTATAAAAGAGTTCTTATCAATGTTTTAAATTGCAACTGCGTGTCGCGTTTTAATTATGATTTAGCATCTCATGAACAATGTTGCGTTTCGTGTAAGCCATTTGAACTAAAGTTTTTTTCATTAAATATATAAAGCATAATTTAATATAAAGAAAAATCACAAATAATTTAGAGTACATCACATTTGGGCAACGAGCAAGTCAAATTAACTAAATGCACCAACCACTTTGAGCTATGAAAGAATGATCAGTTGAGGACTTGAAGTTAAGGTTTTGCCACTTTGAAAGAATAAAGGAGGACGGGAGGCCGCTGTATTCTCTCACTTCTAAGCTTGGGGCTTAATCGTATTATCTCTCTTTTTAACATGAGGCCTTGTTTTATTTTTCATTTTTTAGTTCCCAAATTGCAAAAGTAATAGTGCCCTTCACGTGTGTTGCACAAAATTTACTAAATTTTGTGTGCCACGTCAACAAAAGCATAGGCAATCTATGTAAAAAGCAACCAATATAGAACAATGTCGAGAAATTAGTGGAGAAAGCAATATTGCGTGTTTGCATAAGTATTTAAAACACTGTTATTATACTTAAATAACCAAGTTAATGGCCTAAATGATGCGGCATGAATTGCATTTTGGTTAGCATCTGGAATCTATATATAATATTAACCATAACACTTTCATGCTACATCTTTTATGTTATTAACTTGGTTATTTAAATCAATTCATATATATATATATATATTATTTTTTATTTCATTTAATGTAAGTTTTGGATTCATTAGCGGATGAGTCTCTTTCTATAAAAGTTCAATTTCCCCAGATGAAAACCACCCTTTTATTGCCATTTGCAACTTTTCAAAACTCCCAAGGGGCCAAGATATGTATTACACCAATATTGTGCTTTTATGGATTACATCTAAATCTCATATTTATGGGTCAATTGCTATTTGTTTGACAAGCTACAATTCATCAAAGCCTTTTTGCTTTTAATTACATGCCCTTCTCAACAAGGCATCCATGCGGGTGACACGTGGCTGCTGGTGGCTGTCATGACGGCGTCATACTTATTCACACCAGACATAAGACACTAGTGGTGGCCCGAGGGGGGTGGGTGGGGGGGGGGGGGGGGTGGCGCTGGCTCTATCATTGACCAATATTCTATTTTAAATGGGGAAATTCAATACATTCCCAAAATTAATTGTTTTAAATTTTGAGTCTGTATCTTTTAGTTTGTTTTATTTTAGCATAATAATAGATGCGTTATGCGTGTTTAAATTAACTATGATAATTGCTAATAATCTTGTAATATGTTGGCGTGTTTCTTATCCTCGTTACAAAGAAGTTGAGTTTGATGTATATAAATATAGTTATGGAATCTTTTGTCGAGTCCATCTACTTTCTGTCTAATAAATCAGTTATAATTTCCTCAATTGCTTGATCAAGTGGAACCTACACTCGTCTCGGCTCGGCTCCCAGCTTTGCCATAATATTATCACTCCTATTCGCTGCTCTAAGTTTGCGATTCAGGGAAGCTTGTTTCTTTCAAGAGGGCTGGCTCAATGAGAATTATCCTCTTCGGGTTATTCTCATTTGGTCATTTCTTCTTCATCTATATTAATTAAGATGGCAATAACAATGCTCTTTCAATTTTTAAGATCATTTGCAGTGCAAAACATAAAAAGCTAAATTTGACTTAAAAGACGCTCTACCACAAGACCAAATGTGTAATAGGGAAGGTGGGTGGCGAAACCAAGATTCGGACGTTTTTTTATTTTTTTTGTGGGGGGGGGGGGGTGTCAAAGTTAACACCATAATGTATATATATATATATATTATAAAACACCAAGTTTTACCAAATTTATTTTCAAAAAGTATAAAAATCTAATGGTTAAAAATATATATGTTATGGTGTGCATTAATTTTGCACCATTGGATGCGTTTTATACACATTTCAAGATGTCACATCAAAGTTAAAACACTTACACCAATAATATATACACAATAAATTCTCACAGACCAATAATTTTTTCTATATTAAAAATGATAAAACTTAAAATAAAAAATTCAAAATTTAATAAAAATTTAATATTTAAAATCTACTAATCAAGATCAATTAAACAAGATCCATCATGACTATAGAATTATGTAAAAATAAAATAAAATTATTAAGTAACATTTAACACTAATAATATACACAAAAGTAAACTCTCACACACCAATAAATATTTTTACATTAAAAATGCCATAACTTAAAAAAAAAATAATTCAAAATTTAATATTTAAACTCTACTAATCAAGAAATTTAATAAAAAATTAATATTTAAATATGATAATCAAGATCAATTAAACAAGATTCATCTTAAATAAAAAAAATTAATTAATATTTAATATTTAAAATATACTAATCAAGAAATTTCATAAAAAAAATAATATTTAAATATACTAATCAAGATCAATTAAACAAGATCCATCATGACCATGGCTAATAAAAAAAGTAGACTCTCACACACCAATAAATATACACACAATAAACTCTCACATATCAATCATTTTTTCTACATTAAAAATGTCATAACCAAAAATAAAAAATTCAAAATTTAATATTTAAATATAATAATCAAGATCAATTAAACGATATCCATCATGATTATAGAATTATGTAAAAAAATAAAATTATTGAATAACATTTAAGGTCGTACTTTATGCGTTTATACATTATTGATTATCTTAATATGTTGTTTTTATGAGTGTTCACAATATATTAGTCAATTTTTTAAATTATTTTCAAACCATACCAACAGACGTGATTGAATTATATTCACATATGGCCTTCAGTTTAATTTGTTAAAAACTTAGTTTGTCGAAATCAAAATAAGATCAAAAAATATGATTAAAAATTCTTTAAAAATTAAAAACAAGTCGGTCCAATCCAATCTACTTTTAATTGTTCTAACATGAAGATATATTAAACCTAAGTTTATCAATTTAAATTCATCACACTTTACTCATTTTTTTCTTATTATGAGTTCTTAATTAATTTACCGTGTTGGATGGTACGGGTATACACTAGTGTATATATATATATATTATGCAGCTAAAAGAAGATGAAAAAAACTAATAAATAACAGGTAAATATTTTGAAGCAAACATAATACTAGATGTCTTTATCAAATTAAATACAAAAATCAATTAAAATTCATCAAACTAGGTCTAATTAAAATTAGGGCTAAATTTATTAAAATTGGGGTTATAGTTATTAGAGTATCAAATCAAATATCAAACAACCAATAACAAGTAAAATTTAACATCAAAGATCAAACAAATAACAATATAGAACATCAAACAATAAATAGTGCACAAAATCAATGAGAACAATCAAGATTTATTAAAGTATTAAACCTAAGTAACTGATTGGCTGCTAGAGTTCACAAAGAAGGAGAATTGGAGAGGGTAATAACAGTCAAAGGCCGTAGAAAGGGAGAACCGGAAAGGGCGGTGGCGAATTTACGGCTGAAAGGAGGGGTTTTGGAGTAATGGACGTGAAGAGGAGAATAAAAACAGTGCAGAACTTTTTACTTGAACAAATGAGGAGAAGAAGAGTATTGGCCACACAAAATAATTTTTTATATTTTTTACTTTTTGTAACTTCTATTCATTATAAAAGATACCAAACTTTTTAAAAACCTTATAATGACCTTGCAACTTTATAATATATATATAATTCAAAAAAAGTGGGATCAATTGTTGCTTCACCACTAGGGTAGGTAAAAGGTCAAGCTCAAGCTAAATTTGGCAATCGGCAAACTATTTAGCTATAGGATACGATGTCCGAGTCTAACATGTCTCGGACGACATTCGTTATATCCTTTGAAAGAAATTTTGTGATGGGATAATGTGCTTACTTGAATATTAACATCTTCTAGGAAAGTGCATAAATTATTTTGTGCATAAGGTATTATATGTGGGAAAAGAATATTAAACTTAGTGGCAATGTTTAGAACTAGGACTTACCAAGTTGGTTATAGTTGTGTTGTAAGTTGCATGCGTTTATAACCTCATTAAAGCGCTTCTATTTTATTATTATAGTATAGATATGGGATACAACTATTGTAACGATAACGTGTTATAATAGGTTGAAAGACGACTAATTAGACAATGAAATCAAAGGTTCAAAAGACATCAAGAGCTCTTTTGTAATTGGAATTGTTTGTCATTGATTTTAAAAGCGAGATAGGACTCTTAATTTGTGATGGATGTAGATATTTGGAGTTGAAAGGAAAAAGAAACTAAAAATTGAAAACTTTGAGTTCAATGATAGGAATTGCCATTGATACTCATATCTCCAGGTTGTAGAGCATATATGTTTGCACGTTTTTGTTGTATCTTTCATTTAATGCAAGTTTTGTTTATCTTTAGCGACTCTTCTACTACAATGAATAGGCAAGGAAATGCCTAACAACGTGTTTGATTTGAATTGTTAATGAAAGACTCGCACATTTACACTATTTTCCACGTTAATGCAAACCAACTGTATCACAAACAGGCGAAATATTTCATTTTCTTGATTTTCTTTTTTCACGTTGAAATCAGTTTCCGATGAATTGCATTTGCAATGAACCAAAAGTGTACGGCTATTGCATTTTCAACCAACCAAACACAGTACAACCAAGTTATTGTAAGGTACAAAAGAACAATATTTATGCGTAGAACTTCCCTGACGTAAAGAAAATATACAGTCTAAATATTTTTGCTGATCTTTTGTACCTAATCTCCTTAATTTCCAACTCTAAGTTCTGTAAGAGAGTATATATATCATCTTTCCACGGATGAGACTGATCAGCTACACGAAACTCACGAACCTACCCATTTATTTCCAGCAAGCTACAGTCGGCCGGTGTCTTCTTCAACCCCTTATCTCTAAGAAAAACCCTCATTCAAGCGATCCCATCCCATTTTCCAGCTGCCGCATATATATTAATTAGACGACACCACATAGTTTCCAGCATTATTCAGTTCCATATTCATAAGCCTCTCAGCTGCAAGCTCAGCCACCCTCGGGTTTGTGTGCAACTTACAAGCACTAAACGACAGGCCCCACACTCGGGAATCTGGACTAAATGGCATCGAGTTTATAAACTCTGTAGCCTCTTTTATACGTCCAGCTGTCCCCAAAAGGTACACCATACATGTGTAGCGTTCGTGGATAGGTTGGCAGTCAAAAGTCTCAGTCACAAGCTGTTAACAAGCCCAAAAAGGTCATTCTATCGGGCTTCAATTTTGATTGCTTCATTTTGTTGTAAAGATTGAAGCATTCGAGCCAATCTCTGTCTTTAGAGTACGCACTTATCATTGAGTTCTAAGTAATTATATCCTTAGTGTTGCGTTCATCTACATAGAATATCTTTCTTGCCATTTCTATGTACCCGCTCTTAGCATAGCTTACAAGGTACTTTACTTGCTTTAGCACCCCCAGGTTCACACAAGCTGGAAAGATGTTAATCACCGTCATGGAATGTATTCTAAATCCTTCAGATTTCATCTTGGTAAGAGAGATAGATCGTCACAAAACTGCTTATTGCTTACTTATCCTTTGATTATTGAACTCCAAGAAACTAGAGTCTTGTTTGTGATTAAATCAAAAACCTTTCTTGCAGCCATTAAGCAATCGCTTTTCAAGCATATCAATGAGAGAATTGTGAACTGATACTTGATAATCTGACCCATTCCTCACCAGATGAGCATGCATTTGCTTACCTGGCTTTAGAGATTTCAAATCTGCAATATATGAAATAGGTACAACTGCAGTAAACAAATCTAATATAATCCCAGATTTTACCATTTGCATCAACACTTCAAGGGATTCTTTTGAGCTCCCATTGTTAGAATATGCCGAAATCATCAAATTCCACACAACGCATTTCAGGCGTTTTATCAAACACCAATCTCGCATCTTTTAAACTACCCAATTTAGAATACATGCTAAGCAATGCAGTATTCACATCCAAAATCTCACACAAGTTGCTAACCAAAACCAAACCATGAACCAATCTAACCAATTTAGAATACATGCTTATGATCACCATTCTGAAACGCCTCAAAAATCAATGAATTCCAATTGATCGGCAATTAAATTATGAAAAAGAAGGAAAAAAAAAAATATGCCGTGCAATCATATTTTTCATGAGAAACTCTCCCAAAAATTGAATCACAAATTTATTTTGACTGATAGGAATAAATTTAGAGTTACTTGGATTGTGCTTTTTTTTGGCCCACTCATTCTTGAATTTTTTCGATTATATATATATATAGTTACAACACTGTAGTTAGTAAAAAATAATTGATACATTATTGAATGAATCTCTTGACTAAATTTTTAGACTACACCACTAATCAATAATCAATATGTTATAAGACTACTACCATTAATAATTATGCATGCCTTAATTTAGAAAAAATAAAGTGCTAAAGTTATCTCTTTAATAAAGTATTGACTCTTCTCTTAAGTAAAAATTAGACAGACATTTCGAAGCACCATTAAGTAAAAAGATTTCTATTGCTCACCCCTCTTCTTTTCAAATTTTATGCTTTTATTTTGAGTGGAGATACTGTCACCCCCAATATCTTTTGGAAACACTCTTGCTTTTCATTAGGTCCTTGACAACCGATGAAGATGTATGTTGCTCGGTTGTGAAAGACCAAGCATAAATTTGATAATGCCTTACTCGGTTGTCAATGAGCAAATATATAGGCTTATACTCGGCTCTGAAGAACTGAATAACAAACAACTTACTTGGTTGCGAATGACGTTGCGAATGACATAATGAAAGTGAGAGTATTACCAAGTATTTTTTTGGATGTCAATATCTCCACAATTTATTTTTGTTTACTAGTAAAATATTGTATTTATTTATGTCCTTGTAGTATTTATAATGAATGATCACGTGACCTCTCCTAAATCCCCATGTCCTTTAGATAATTTTTTGGTTGTTAATGCTAAAATAATTATATATGTTTGTTGTGAGTGCAATTATGTTTTAATACTTATTAATAGAGTAATGTATATTTTTAAAAATATACAATGTAACTTCTTAAAGTAGTATTACACGTTAACTGCAAGAGATTTGTATATTTGGTTTGGGTTTTTAGAGAGAGAAAAAGTGAGATTTGTATAGATTTTAGTTTGATTTACTACTTTCTTAATTTGGGTTTGGGTTTAGGTTTAGATAGATGGCAAAAATTAACGATCTTTTGTGTAGGGGATGAAGGAGAATGGCTCTTGAAGATAAGGGCACTTTGGTCAACTTGTAAAAAATTTGGACGGAGTTAATAATCTGCTAAATCCTGGGGGGTTAAGTCAAAGGCTAACGAAAATAGGGGGTTAACTTTAATTATGGATTCAGAATTGGGGGTTAACTAAAAAAAAGCCAAGTTCCATTTAAAAAGCTCCATGGAATTCAATTATTTTCCATACAAGTCATTTGTAATTGGGTTGCAGAGAGAAGAATTCCATGGAAAAAGCACTTAAAGGTGTCTGATTGCCCCTTTTTTTGGGTAGAAAAGATGTACTTTTCCCATCTTGTAATGACATAACTTTCAACCTTTTGGTATTTAATTTCACAACATTTCATGTATAGTCCAACATTTGGTGCTAGGGAGCTTTTCCATACAACTAAAACAAAGGGGTTGAAAGAATCAAGAATTGAAATTCATTGAATTGTGCTAGTTGAACTTGTACCCTGGAATTGATCTCCACGAAATGTCTAGACAATCAAACACAATCAACAGGTGCAGAAGTACACATTTCCCAACGACTTTGGCAAACTAAGACCCCTATGTTGGTTGGAATAATTACAGAAATACTTACAGACGCCAACAAAAAAACCTACATGAAAATTTTCTGTTCAATAGAACTATTGCTCAGCATGAACGATCGTACAAATCCACTCTTGGCAAACCTTAGCCTTCAAGGTGAGTCGCCCTGACTTCACAACTCAGAAGAACAAAGAAACAGCAATATTCAAAATACAGGCCAAAATTAGGCAATTTACTTGCCAAATAACATACAAAGGTCTTGTGAACTTCTTTCAAAAAGTAATTGGAATTAGTTGTACTTGATGCAGAGGTAGGAAGATGAGAATGACGTCGAACTCTTTGGAGCCAGAGTCGAAGATTCATTTGCACCAACTTCCCTCTCTTCATTAATCGTATCTAACATCTTTGAGGCACGGTGCCTAATAACACTCACGAATTGTGGCGGTGCAACATCAGTAACAAACCTTGCCATGGGAGAGCTGGCCATTTCTTTTCTTCTTTTATATTGAGATACTAAGAGCTTTATAGGAAGAAGGGACTATAGATTGTGTTTGACGAACAAGATCACTCTTGCGTATTCAATTTATAGGGTTATGTTTTGGCTTAGATTTGGCTTAGATTGAGTCACTGGTCCTTATCCAAGGTCTTTAATCATTTTACCTTCTAGTGCCGTCTCTTACTTTTAGTATTAATTGCCTTGTTAGTGGGACTGCCATGGTGCTATGTGTCGATGCATAAGTGAAAATATGAGATCCCATATAAGATATGGTTTTTGTTGGTATCGAAAGCTTTCGTTTTCCACTTTTAGGAGTTTGACCAGAAGCAACCGGTTGCTTGCCACATGTTGCGTAAATATTTGTTATAACTGTTGTAACGAAAATCACAAATTTATATTGCTTGTTGGATTTGTGATGCAAGGGCTAGGATTGCCCTATATGCCCGGGGCTAGCTAGGTATATACAAGGTATTTACAAAATTGCCATTAAAGTGTTGATTTTTTTATCTTTTGATTATTGTTCAATCTGTTGTATCACATCATTGTTACAAAGGCTGTGTCATTGTTACCATAATACGCAGATGGCATAGTCAATATGGGATGAACATATTTTTATGAGAATGTAAATAATTTCCATATTTTCTTTCTGCAGGTTTTGTATCATCAACTTGAGATTGTACACACTTCAAATGCTTTTGGATTACTCTTGCTTACATGGATGATCTCTGGTATCCAACTAACAACTTTCCACCAACACACACATATATATTATAGCGGGCTATCTCTGGAATGAACAATCATACCAAATGCATTAGTGATGAATTTTTCGTCGCTGAAGACTGGTCCGCTCTAGAGCCTGATTATATATATATATTGTGTGGGCAAATTTTGATTGATATAACTTTCTCGAGCTTGAGTGACTTTTTTCTTGAGTCTATTTATATAGTTAGCTCCATGTTGATTGAAAATCTTGTCTTGAAATTCATTTTGAGTTAGATTTTTCTTTTCTATTAAGGAGAAGAGGAGAATAGTGGCAAAAATCATGATTGAAGTTCACCATTTGAGATAAAATGTGTATAGTAAATTTTAAAAAAATAAAGTAATTGTCTGTCAATCAGAAGTTATGGTGTGAAGAACATGTACACGACTGGTCCTACAATTCACATGCTTAGAAATATTACAAAGAAGTTGAAAGATGTTGACAATCTAGAAATATTGATGATGCCAAATTTTCCATTTATCCAATCCCTCTCACAACACACACCCCCAACAGGTCGGGTCATCCATCTTTTGTCATGTTACTTTATTCATATTCGACCTGTTTAGGGTTAATGCTTAACGGGCTTTGTCATGTAATTATAGGTTCGTGTTGTGTTTGGATGTCGATATGTAATCATGTCTAACCAGTCTACCAGTTGATAAATGACATATCTAACCGGTCAACCAGTTGATAATTTAAATCTGATGAGCCTTTTGACCCGTAAACTGATAATATTGAACCGATTCTTGTCGTGTGTCATTTTGCCAAGTCTACAATGACATTCTTTGAGTTGATATAGCGAAACACATACAATCTATTGTATTGTATGCTCTATCTGGAATAGTGGATAGCATCACCTTCTCTGTCAATCCTATTGACACCATATATCCCACATTAGAGAACTAGTTATCTATTATTGTACTGTGCTTTAATTGGTTGTACGTTGCCCTAGTAAGTGATAAAGTTGCTTTAGGCTCAGACTTGCGCTATTGCTGTTATAAAAGATTCATTATAATGTTCTAAATTGAAACCGTGTATCACGTTGCATTTTAATTATGAAATAGCGTCGCGTAAGCAACGTTGCGTTTCTTGAAAACAATTTGAACTGAAGTTTTTAATTAAAGATATAAAACATAATATAATACAATGAAAATTTAAAGCTAATTCAAAGTACCTCACATTCTGTATCAGATTAAGTTAAATGAACAAAATGTACCAACCCTGAACTCTGAACTAATTCCCAAATTGCAATATCTTCTTTCACGTGTTTGCACGCAATTGACTAAATTTTACATGCCACATCAGTAATAGCGCAGGTAATTTGTTTACTAAGCAACAAATATAGAGCAACATCATGAAATTAATGGAAAATGCATTATTGTGGGCAATATTAATTGCGTGCATGCGCAAGCATTTAAAACACTAGTTATTATACATGTACTAACTCAAATAAGTTAATGGCCTAAATGATGTATCACGAATTGCATTTTGATTACCTTCTACATTCTATATATAATATTAACCATAACACTTATATGCATGCTACATTTTTTATATTATTAACTTGGTTATTTAAATCGGTACATATTTATCATTATTTTTTATTTTATTTTATGTAATGTAAGTTTTGGATTCATTAGCCGATGAGTCTCTTTCTAAAAAAGTTCAATTTCCCCATAAGAGAAAAACCCTTTTATTGCCATTTGCAACTTTTCAATACTCCCAAGGGGCCAATATTGTGCTTTTATGGATTACATCCAAATCTCATATTTATGGGTCAATAGCTATTTGTTTGACAAGCTACAATTCATCAAAGCCTTTTTGCGTTTAATTACTTGCCCTTCTCAACAAGGCATCCATGTGGGTGGTGGTGGCTGTCATGATGGCGTCAAACTTATTCACACTAGACAGAAGACACTAGTGGTGGCCCGGGGGTTGCGCGCGCCGGGGAGGGGGGGGGGGGGGGGGGGGGGGGGGGGGGGGTGGGGGCTCTATCATTGACCAATATTCTATTTTAAATGGGGAAATTCAATACATTCCCAAAATTATTTATTATCGATATTTGTTAGTTTGTTTTATTTTAAGATAATAATAATAATAACTGCATTATGCTCATTTAAATTAACAATAATAATTGCCAACAATCTTGTAATTCGTTGGAGTCTTTCTTTTCTGGTAACAAGAAAGTTTAAGTTTTGAGTTTGATCTACATGAACATAGTTATCAAATCTTTTATTGAGTCCACCTACTTTTTGTCTAATAAATCAACTATAATTTCCTCAATTACTTGATCAAGAGGAACCTCCACTTGTTCTCGGCTTCCAGCCTTGCCATGATATTATCACTCCTATTCGCCACTCTTAAGTTTTGCAATTCAGAGAAGCATGTTTCTTTCAAGAGGGCTCAATGAGAATCATCCTCTTCGGGTTATTCATTTGATCAGTTTTTCTTCCTCTATATTAATTAAGATGGTAATAACAATGCTCTTTTAGTTCCCAAGACCATTTGCAGTGCAAAAGATAAAAAGCCAAATTTGATTTAAAAGATGCTCTATCGCAAAACCAAAATATGTAATAGGGTAGGTCGATGGCGAAACCAAAATTCAGATGTAAGAGGGTCAAATTAACACTATAATATATATATTTTTGAAGCAATTAAAAGAAGAAGAAAAAAAATTAATAAATAATAGGCAAATATTTTGAAGCAAACACAATAATAGATGTCTTTATCAAAATTAAATATAAAAATCAATTTTAGTTCATCAAACTAGGTCTAATTAAAATTAGGGCTAACTAAAACTAGGGCTAAATTTATCAAAATTGGGGTTAAAGTTATTAAGAGTATTAAATCAAAGATCAAACAACCAACAAGAAGTAAAAACATCAAACAAATAACAATATCGAGCATGAAACAATAAATAGCGCACAAAATCAACGAGAACAACCAAGATTTATTAAAGTATTAAACTAAGTAACTGATTGACTGTTAGAGGTCACAAAGAGGGGAGGAGAGTTGGAGATGGTAATAGCAGTCAAAGGCTGTAGAGAGGGAGAACCGGAGAGGATAGTGGCGAATTTAAGGCAGAAAGGAGGGGCTATAGAGAGGGAAAACCGGAGAGGATAGTGGCGAATTTAGGGCAGAAAGGAGGGTTTTTTGGAGTACTGGACGTGAAGAGGAGAAGAGAAATAGTGCATAACTTTTTACTCGAACAAAAGAGGAGAAGAAGAGTATTGGCCGCACAAAATATATATATATTTTTTGGTACTTTTAGTAAGTTTTACAATGACCCTACAACATAGTAATATATATATACTAGGAGTAATCCGTGCTGATGGCATTACGGGCATAATTTGGAAAATTATTTAAATAATAAATATGATTTTAGGTAGAAATTAAATAATAAAAAGGAAAGAGAAGAAATACCTTTTATGGGTGAAGAGAGCCGAATACCAAACACCCTCACACAGCATTTATTTACAACAATGCATTCTTACTTTATTTCCTGTGCAAGCTAAACATATAATGATTACATTCGAGTATAATAACAAAATAGACCATCATGCGTGCATTATATAAAAAAGACGGTTTTGTCTACCAAAAATAGCATTACATATGTTGTCTACCAAAAATATATCTTAGCGAACACATTTATAAAATATATATAGCAAAGTTTGTTTCACAAATTTACAACCATGCTTACATATTTACCAAAAAAAAGATGGTCACCTTTACAAAAATCAAAAAGTAATAAGGCTTTATATAGATAAAAAAAATATCAATTGTCAATATTGTTGTGGTCCTATTAATAACCACCCTATTTTCGGTACATCAAATTCCAAAAGGTAAGACTACCCACCCCCACGCAATAAGGCCAACGAAAATGGGTCGCGATGAAAATCTGCCATTTATAAGATACGTAAAATATTATAATCAAAATGAAGAAAAAATTATTACTTAAATACTTGAACATAATCAAATAAACATTACCCTATTAATTCTTCCCCATCCTCGATTTTTAGTTGAATTTATATGTTGTAGTTCAGCAGCTTTATCATCCAAAGCCTGCAAATTTTAGACAAATAGTATAATTCAATTACAAATACTAAAATATAATTATTTAAATAATAAAAGCAGTGGTGGTACCTGACATATCAAGTATTATAATAAAACTTCAGAATAAACATATTTGTTGTGGAGTTGTCAGTGATATCACGGATAAGTACACATATACCGAAAGAGCTAGTGCATCTTAAGAAAGCCACGTATAATTGACCATGAGTGAAGATCGGCGTACGCAAGTCGATCCCGACGAATTTAACAGACTGTCCTTGGGATTTATTTATGGTCATTGCGTACACTAATATAACTGGAAATTATCATTTAGTTATTTTGATCGGTAGTTTAGACGATAACGGAGCCAAAGAAATTCTTGGAATGAATACCAAGTCGCCATGTTTATCTCAAGTCAAAATTTTGGCTTTAAGTACAAATTTTCCACACTTTACAATGATAAGTCTTGTTCCATTAAATAAACCTTTTTTGGGTGCAATGTTTCTCAGTAGCATTATCAGACAACCCTTTTTCACCTCTAATTTGAACGGTGGTAACCCAGGGGGATTGAGTGTGTTTAAATACTCATTAGGGTATCGATGGGTAATGGTCTGATCTATCTCGTCATCTTCGACCATTTTGTCTGCTGTAAAGTATGTATATGTCTCACCAGGAAAAACACTTAATGCTGCGAGATTGATATCACTAACATCGTCATTCCTAGCAAATAGAATTGTGCGTTCTTTCAAAATTTTTGGAGTAACCGTACTTAACGCTTGTAGTTTTGGGTAAACAATTTAGATCAAATTATCTACATTTTGACACTTTCTTATTGAATCTAGAAGGTGGATAATTTCTTGAGGATTTGACCCAACCTACACATTAAAAATAATAATTTAATTTAGTGACAATTTTTTAAAAAGAAACTAAATAAAGATATATAATTTATATTACCTCATTCAAGAAATTAGAGAAATCAAATAATCCGCATTGATCATCATGCAGACGCATGTTAACATGGAAAGTCAAAATATATATGTTTTTCCAAAGCACAAAGCGCCTTAACAATGCTGCCACTATTTGCTCTCGAACACCTCTAGGTATAACAAGCAAAATTTGACTAAAGTCTCCCCCAAGAATGACAGTAATACCACCAAACGATTGTGAACTGTCACGGATGTCTTGTAAGGTTCGGTTAACTGCTTCAACACAATGACGATGCTGCATTGGAACCTCATCCCATATAATAAGTCTAGCCTTTTGGAATAATTTTGCATGTGATGATTGTTTTTTGAATCCACAAATTGAATTTTCTAATACATTAAGTAAAATACAGAATGTAGAATGTGCAGTGCGACCCCTGTGTAATAACCCTAAAGCAATCCCAGATGAAGCGACGGCAATCATTATATCCCCTAAGCATCGACACTTTGAAGCAACTGTATTGTAAACAAAGGTCTTTCCTGTACCTGCACCCCCACTTAAAAAGAAAGTAGTTCCCTTGTTTTCATAAACAGAGGAAATTATTGCATTATAAGCGGCAAGTTGACATTCGTTCAAACGATCAACATTTTGTTGTACACTTATCTGATCGACCTCACCCTGTAATTGCCTATGTTTTCATAGCAATCTATTACCGATGACTGTACCCCAATTAGCAGATGGAACCGGCAATCACGAAAAATCCACTAAACTCTTCCCAGACTCTTTAAGAACCTGATTTATAAGGTATAAACCATAATCGTGAACTTGTGTATCAGTAGGAGCCTCAATACCATAATAAGTACGAATTTTGTAAGATAAATCATCACATAGGGTTGTACACTTATCTGATCGACCTCACCCTGTAATTGCCTATGTTTTCATAGCAATCTATTACCGATGACTGTACCCCAATTAGCAGATGGAACCGGCAATCACGAAAAATCCACTAAACTCTTCCCAGACTCTTTAAGAACCTGATTTATAAGGTATAAACCATAATCGTGAACTTGTGTATCAGTAGGAGCCTCAATACCATAATAAGTACGAATTTTGTAAGATAAATCATCACATATATTGACTAAAAATTGATTCCATAATGCATCAGGTTTAAAAGAAAAGCATTGCGTTAAGATGACACAAAACAATCTTCTCAAGTGGGATTCAGTTCTCATTATTTCTGCTTCTTTAAGACATTGAATCCACTCTTCATCATCTTCCAAAAGACCTTTAGCAATACATGCAGCTTTATATGCGAGGTATATAACATTATTAACAGTTCTTAAACTTTGAAAAGATCAGGGTCCCTCCACAATAGTTAGTAAAAGACGCAGATATAATCTCTCACCTTCATTTAGGTTAACAAAGTACATTTTACCAATTGAGGCGCCCTATTTTCTCTCTGTCCACAACTTTTCTTTGATGTGCCAAACGAAATATTTTAAAAATTGTTGGTATGTAAGCGTTCGAGCTAAATCATTGGTAGAACAACACTTAAAAAAACTTGTCAGTGTGGTTTGTTGATCCTCCGCTCTGTTGATTATATCATCGATTGGTTCTGAAGGGTGATAAGAAACATGATGCATTCCTTCTAAGTGAACTACCAGATGCTGCACTGATGAGATCTTTTGATGCATAGGATTCCCAAATATTCTCCACGCCGCCTCGGGAGGACCAATGTACCTTGCATCGATGTATTGTTTAATTTCATTTTAGGCCCCCACTATCATTGTTGTGCAATCATAACCCTTGAAAATGTATTTGTTAATGTACTTTGTGCACCTTATCCCTGCATAAACTTCCACATTTATATGGTAATTAAATAGTCTTGAGAGGCATGGATTATATGGTACGACGTCTCTATTATTAATAACATGTCCAGATTTAAGAGTACGTTTTCGACCATCATTGCACCTCTGATAGATTGGATACCCATCTTCGCCTATAATAGTTTCATCTGCCCAAGCTTTAGGATATCTTTTAGTGCATTTACCACCTTTCATACACGGAACATTAAGATTCCGAACACCACATGGTCCATGCACCATACAACTTTTAATTGTTTCATACAGAAGCGGATCAGAAATTGGATCAGGGAATTCAGCACAAACAACTCGGTCTACCTGTTCACATGTTCAAATTTTGTCTTGACCATGAAGAAATATTAGCAAGTGCATGTGCGACAACCCACGCTTTTGAAACTCGAATGTGAAAATGTATGCCACCTTTTCACTGAATACCTTTTATTTATCAATTTCCACCATCAAGGCCTGTCGCTTCTGTTGGTCGGATTTCAACCCTAGAGGGGGGGTGAATAGGGTTTAAAAACTTTAATGCGGAATTTAAAACTTTTCTAATGATGTTTATGTAAAACAAATTTACTAAACCAATAAATCAAGGAATGCAAGCACATAAACAATTAAACAAGCAATTCCAAAAGCAATCAATTAAGCAATAACAAAATAATCAATAATAAAGAGATTGAGTAAGAAGGATTGAACCGATTTGAAGTCCAAGGCTTTTTGTCCACACGGTTTTGGTTTACCAAACCGTAATTCGCGCTCGATTAGTTCCCCGAGAATTTCCACTAATTTTAATCTCCTTCCGGGTGAAGATCAAACCACTACAAGTGTATTCTTCTCACACACTCTACAAGTATTGCTATACCACAACACTCTCACAAGATACCCTCTTGCTAACCTTGTGAAATTTGCCTTTCACAAATTCTAAACAAGAATTAACCTTCTTGTTTTTCCTATGAGATTTACCTCTCACAATTTGAATATAAAAGTTTGATGATTCACACCAATTTACAATAACTATCTCAAGTGTGTAAAGAATACAATTTGAGGATCACACTAGAGTTATCCTATTTGATCAAGAAGATATAGCTCAAATGATAATGATTGATCAAAAACAATTTCTTGAATCTTTAGATATTGAAGATATATGAAGTAGAGAGTATAAGAATGATTCAAATGTGTTCAAAATGTGTCTTAGATAGTGTATATATAGTCCCAAAAGTGATATAGCCGTTCTAGAGGTTTGGTAGAAGTTTAGTACCAAAAATAGTAAAAAATCAAAAATCCAACGGCTATATTATGAAGTATCAGTCGACTAAGCAAAACCATCAGTCGATTGATGGACCCTTAGTCGACTGAGCAAGGCTACTCAGTCGACTGATGGACTCTGCTGCCCAACAGGCCAAAAGGCCAAAAATCCCAATTTTTGCACTTTTGCATATAAGCTCCAAAATCAATTCTAATGCTTTGGGGACTTCAAAAATAAGTTCCTAAGACACCTATTTTTGGGAAAACTCAAAATATGATCATTTGAATTTAATATGAATTTATTTGCAAGAATGATGTTTTCAAAGAAATTTTGATTCAAACTGATTTTGATCAATCTAAAAATAATGTAAGTTCATGATTGAGCTATATAATCAATCAATTAAGAAACTTTACATTAATCCTAAGCAAACACTCAATTACCGAATAAGTGAGTCTTTGAATGCTTTGATTTGTTTCTTCAAATTGATTCTTCCCTTGAAGCTTTTCCCTTGAAGCTTTGGCATATGATCCTTGATCTTTTGTGCTTCATGAAATGCATTGCTAGCATGTGTGTGATAAGGATGATCTCTTGCTAGTCCATTGCTTTGTTGACTTGATCGGATATTGATTGAATGATCCTTATCAAACTTCCTTTGAGCAATCATGCTATTCTTGATTTTTCAAGTAAGAAAGCTATAATCTTAAATCAAGAACATGTTAAATTACACATGATTGATTTATTGTTATTATCAAAATAAGATTAAGACCTACAAGGTCAACAGCTTCAACTTGAAGACTCGAGCCACTAAATCAGGACGATCGCTTGCAGTTTGATGCGGTAATAATGCAACTTTAATCTCAGGCCAATTTGGATTTGCAGTCATAGTTAAGAAAATATTTAAAAGTTGGTTGTATCGAGTTATGGCCATGGAATCTTGAAAGATTTCAAACATTTGTCTTGGACTCCTAGAAAAAAAGGATGGCAAAACTACTCGTTTACCAACTTGATGAGCCTTCAGTCCATTAAGGGCAACATCGACCAAATCTTGATATAAATTAGATTGAAGCTTTCATTGGTTGAGCCTGTAATATGTCAATCGATTTTGCTCTGTTGCTGCCCATGCATCAACAATGAACTCTTGCAATAATTGCCCACCCCATAGGATAATTGTACTCAGTAGGTCTTTCGAACAAACGATACCCATACTATTGCAACTGCGTAAGCTGTTTATTTGACGCTCTACCTAAATTGACATCCCACAACTTTAATTCAGGTTCTCATCCAAGCTCACTAAACGGAAAGAACAACACATAGTGCAATGGTAAATAAGCTGGATGGCATTCACTGATCTGCATAAGCTGATCACTCCCTTTTAACCTTACAATGATATCTCTCATCCCAAATACTTTAGTACCATCTCCAGGCAATATGACAGCAATCTCATCAGATATGGGCAAGTTATGCGTTCGACGATCTTTTGCTGGTGCATAATGAAGGTAAGCTGGGATATCATGATTATTCAAATGTTTCCTTACTAAAATTGCGGCCGCATGTCTGAACTTATGCGAAAATGCATTAAATCATAACAAATTATCTTAGATTGTTCTCAATACGTCAGTTTTCAACTGCGGATTTCGCCGAACACGGTAATCTAAAGCATAGTCCGAGTCATAAATATACAACTGGGCATAGACTGGATCTTGATCATTTGGTGGTTGTAGTACACCTATCCTATGTCACAACTCCCCGTGGATTGTAAATGAAGTAGGACCCCTACTAGTGAGCACCCTATCATCCATGCGTACTCCCAACTTGTGAAAGCGTTTGCCAATCGAGTATAACGTCGAAACAATCTTAATTGGTCATCGTTGTCATCGTATAATTCTTGAATTTTAGGTGGAGGCGCTATGCGGTTTGGGAGACGAATTTTTCCTTGCAATTCCAAAAAATGGGCGCGCATCAGATGAACTTGATAACCTTTCAGCTTTCTAGTGCAACGCTGAACAATGAGGACACCTTATATCTATTCTACCGACATAATGTCTCCCAAAAATAGCATGCAACTGAGGGGTCACAGTTGTAGTTAATATCTCATCTTCTACCTAAGTATCATCAAGAAGTAGTTCACTCGTTGGCGTTAACCTAAAGTAAGTGTGGTATTTGAGGAATAGTATTTCAAAATGTGTGGGGTGAAAAAGAATTGAGTAAACTTCCCAAATGGTCATTAAAGTATTAGTTGAGATCAAACTTGCAACTCCAATTCAAAAAAGCACTAATTTGCCCATCAAAATCTTGGCCAATGGAATTTATTAAATGTAGTTATTAATAGTATGATAGTTGGAAGGGCAAATTGGAACTTGTACAATTGTTTAATAACCTTTTGGGTAATTATTTCTAAAGAATTAGAATGGAACCAAAATTAGATTTACCGATTTTCTCGATTAGGAAAAAGTGGTATTGGTGCATGATCCAAATGAGGCTCATAGTTTACTGGAGTTGATGTGATGCTTTGTGAGTGGTATTTCTTATGCAAACTATTCGATGAAAGTAATTCTTCGTCACTTGAGTAAGAATTAAAAGAACTTGAACATTGAGGATGCAATATCGAGTCTTCGGGAAGCTGATGATAGTTAGATGGTCCAGGTTCCAATAATGAAGGATGTTGATAGAAATAATTATTAATTCTAATACATTCACGTTCATAAGCAGCGCGTTGGCGTGGCCTAGGAATTAAACCATGAAAAAATCTTGGTGGAATTGGGTCCTGTTGAAAGGATTGAAGGGTTTTTTTTTTTGCTTTTCCTTTTCACGACATAAACGTTGGACAAGTTGTCTTGGTCGAACATCATTATTTTTCTTATGTCGACTTTTAAGTTGAGAAATGGAAGCTCTATAAATATTATTATTAATGGATCCTTAAAAATAACATAAAGTATATAAATTTAATGTAGTTAAAAAATGAATCAACTTTAAGGCCGAATGCAAAACAATAGACATATATACTTATTTAATAAAGTAATGAAAATTGTAATATTTTTCTTCATTGTGATATTTTCATGTGCAATAATAAAAGAAGCAGAATATAATAAAAAGTACTTTGTTGCCAATGTTAAACGAAATACGAATATTAAAATTAATTACCACGACAGGAGCTTGATTCTCCTTCCCTTTCCCCTTGCCGATATAAGATGTACATGCTTCTTGGTTTCTCTGTTTATTCTAATAGCAAAAAATACATGATGTATTTAGTTAAATTAAAAATGAAGTATAAAATAATTGGTTATACCGTATTTTAACAAAAAATAACGTAACTTATTAACAAAATGTTAGGATTGGTAACTTGCCTTAAGTATTATATTCAATTCAGATTCTTCTCGAATAACAATGTTTACATTTTTTTTGCACATAAACTCCTTCTGTTAAAGCATGTAAAAATAAACACTCATTAGCGATAAAAAAAAATTAATGATAACATGTATAAAAAAAATCCAACAAATGCAGAGTCTTTGTAGAATAGGAAGGTAATGTTATCATAAGTTGCAAATGGCAATCCTCCTGTAACAATTTAAATGATAGGACGTATTACAATTTGAGTAAGATTAAATGTATGAAATTGATACGTTATTTATAACTATTATTAATCATGAATAAAGGGGAACTTACATATCCAAACATGGTAAGAGAAAGATGTCTACTTGCCAGAGTGGTCACTCTATTCACAACCTTTGTACATTGTGAGCATAATTACATGTTAAATTTTCCATTGTAAGAGTGTATGAAAAAATGAAAATAGTAAGAAATATGATAGGTCCTATGTTCGAGCGTCATCCAGGATAGGGATGATTTTCATTATTCCAGGGTAAAAGTTCATTATTTTACTTAAAATATCAAATTTTCACATAAACAATAAGTTAGCGAATTTTTCACATAAACAATTTTTTAAATAACAATATTGTTATTATTATTGTAAAAAACTTATGATAGAATGTTTTTTTTGACAAATACTACCACTACTAAGATAGTAATTAATGTACCCAAACAAATGTTATTGGGCATTGATTAAGAGTCAAACGATGACAAAATAATATATTACATTGGTACTAAACAACCAAGATGAAAAAAAATAAGAAAGAACATTCACACATTACATTGGTGTCAAATAAAATAGAAAAGTAACATTAATGGTATAATATATTATTCTAGACTGTTAAAATGTTATTTTTCTATTTGATACATAGCCATTATATGTCTCAATATAATTTTGGTATTATATTAGTTAAATGTAAATTTAACTTTGAACTTATAACAGAGACATAAAAATAAAAAAAATCAGTACCCTGTAGCGGTGTTCTCACAGTAGAGATAGATGCAAGGACTGAGTCGGGTTGACATCTTTGTAGCTCTTTCGGGGTTGTAATGGTTTGTTGTTGTGTCGAGGCATGTAAGCGTCTCATAGTTCAACGACGGGTACAACCCCATCGTAAAGCTATCAGTGGCTCTTTCAAGGTGGCAGTTCTATGACGGGTGTAACCCCAACGTAAAATAGTTTTTCAATGAGTTCGTCAGTGCTTTAAACTCCATGAAAAAATGGCATTTTGGTGGTTTGGTGGCGGTGAATGACCTTGCATGAGGCTGAGTTTACAAAGAAGATAAAGAGTATGAAGAACTTTAAAAATAAATACATTCTTCTAGTAATAGCAAATTTAATCTTACAACCAACAAATTAAACTTTTGAGCTTGGTATATTAAAAAGCAAAAAAAAAAAAAAGAAAGAAGAAATTTTAGATATCTTCAATTATTCTTAGTTAATATACCACAAATTGATATATATGCTAGGCATCTCACAATAGTCTCATTTTACGTTTGCTATGTGATAAATGAATTAAATCTCACAATAGAAATTGTAATCTTTATTCTTTAGAACAATTGATTATGTTGAAAGTACTGTTTTCTTACAAAAATCCCCTATGAGTCAAAGTGACACTATTTAATTGAGATATATGGAGTAAAATGACTAATTCCATCTTATTAAAATCCAAAACAAATCCACCAGTATATTTCCCCTCTAATTGCTCTCAAAATCATTTAAAATTAATCACCGGAGTACTTCAAATTACCAATTCAAAAGAATGAGACTTTTGAATAATGATATATATTAAAAAAAATGAGAAGTAAAATTATTAATTTTACAATTGACACATTCCGAAAAACTGAACACCCTATAAAAAATTTGAAGCATTTGTACTTATTAAAAAGAAATTACACCACATACAAAAGATAAGTCCCATTCCCTCTCCCTATTAAATTATAAGTCAATTTGCTTTACTTTAAAGCCATTTAGATAAGTGATCTAAGTAAATAATGTTCTTTTAAAAGTCCTATGTTGGAAAACTTTTTAAAAAAATGTTCAAAGTTACCTATTTATCTATTTAGATAAGTGTTCCCTTAGAATAAAAAAAATAAAAAATTCCTATTTATTTGGATTTCCTTTACTCCAAATTTAAAGTCCTTAAGTTTGAACACCCCATAAAATTTTCAAGTTTACTTTAAATGATCGTATCACTTTAACTTTGGACTATTTTATTGAGACATACAAAAAAAGGGGAAAAATATATACATACAGAAAATTTATCGCATCAGAGTATCACATTACAAAAAAAATGCCACAAAGTTAATCCAATTATTGAACCATAAACTCTGCCTCTATTTCTTTTGCAAAAAAATAATGATAAAATAAACAGAAAGATAATGTTAGTTGTTGATTTCAATTTGTCTATTTTGTCTCGGTTTAGACTTAAAAAAACCTACAAAATAATCATCACCTTAATTTTCCTCTCTTTTGTTTTCTCACTTAACTTTGTTATTCTAAACATGGCAGTACCAAACATCCCATACAAAAATCCACCATTTGAAATTAATTGTGTCATGACTTTGGGACATATATAAAAAAAATGGTGTTTCTGATTCAAAATAAATTCAAAAATAATCATGGGCAGAGACATGAAAAAAGGAGATATTTGAATACATAGTTAATGTGTATAACCTGGATTTAGCCTCTCCTCCGTTTCTTGCTGGTTCTGATTTACACTTGGTGAGTATCAAAAGCTGAGCCGACAATTCATAGGTCCCCACCTGGTGGTTAATGTGAAAATTTGAATGGATCAAAAAAATTAGATGAAAGTATGATTTTCCAAAAATTCGAAGGTCCCCACAATTCATAACAATACGACTGCTATTATTTATCCAAAAAAATTAGATGAAAATCTGATTCTACAAAAAATTAGATGAAAATTTTTATTTTTTTTCGCTAATTCAAAGGGGAAAAAAATTGATGGATTATGTTATGTTTTAACAATCTATATAATAACAAATGAAACCATTAATGGCCGGGATACAGAGCCGCACACATTAACCTCTTTTGAAAAACCTTGAATTCCTATATTTAGTATATACATCAAATTAGAAAAACAAAAGATGAATGAGATTAACAAAGAAGATCTAAGAGTAACATTAGCATTATATACGAACAAACGACTGCTATTATTATCTTCATCCTCATTTTTTGAAATCATGCCCATCAATAAGGATTTGCTGGATTTTTTGCTTTATGCTACCGTATTTACTCTGCTTATTTATAGGGATTTGCTAGATTAAATTTCTAGAGACTCTGGAGACGGAGCCGTCACTCCCTTTACTCAGAGAAAAACGAAACAGAGGGAGAAGAAGAGTGATGAGAATAGTACCTTACTAAGAAATGAGTAGGCCGGAGAAAATGAAGGTTGGGACGGAGGTGGGTCTCCGGTGAAGTTGGTTGGGACGGAGGTGGGTCGGCCGGAGAAAATGAAGGTTGGGACAAAGGTGGGTCTCTGACGATGTTGGTTGAGACGGAGGTGGGTTGACTGGTGTTGTGTAGAGAGAGAGATGAGTTGGCGTGCGCTGTGTAGAGATATAGATAAGCAGGCGTGCTTGTAGAGAGAGAGATGAGCAGAGAAATGTGTAGAAGAAGAGTGAGAGAGTGAGAAATGAGTGGGTGGAAAAAATCTGGTGAGAGAGAGAGAAAAAATGAACGGATAAGGTTATCCCAAAAATTGGATGGCTAAGATTGTTTAATTTTTTAGGCAGGATTTTTGTTGGGTTTCAAAAACTTAAGTGTTTGATTATATATAAAAGTACGAATATGTCCTTAGATAGAATTCTATATCTATATCTATACTATATATAAAAATACGAATAAATTTAAGTGTTTTTTCCTTTTTTTAGATAGACAAATATGTCCTTAGATTTTAAACACATTATTTGATTATAAGCACACGGAGTTTGCCCTTGGTTTGTCTACTTCCACTAGAATTCCAAGTTCATCCAACTACAAATAATAGTTAGCTTCCTAAGAGTTCTAGCAACTATTGGCTTATGATATAATTAAGTTTCTATGGCAAATATAAAGCTTTGTGCTGTATAAGAGTAACCATTAATCCATAATAAGAGTTCTCTGGGGCGCAATTACTTTTTCAGTTATTTAATTAAATGTAAGTTAAATATGATTTTGTTCAAATAATTAATTAACTTTCTTCATCCTTGTACTATCTCTTAAAACATGCATAAGACAACAGACTTGAAAATTAGTTACCCATTCTTCATTTTTCTTGAAAAATCATTAATTAATTGCAATGAAGGCATTGATATATCCCATCGTTGTATAATTTTTCATATTTTCGTATTTTCATTTATTCATTATTTATATTAGATGCATCATCTTATATTTTATAGTGTGTCTTGTATATTTTACTTAATTTACATATTTTTATGGCAGTTTACAATAAAATTTACATATATAACTCCTGCCACATCCAATATTATTATAAAATTTTCTACAACTCCTACTTTATATATTCAGTTCAAGAGTTACTTTTAAGTTGTAGTTTGTTTAGCTTTACAAATTCCTTTAGTTAGAAGTCATATTATAGTTGATTATGTAAATAAAAAATTTATTAAAAAATCTATCTCTGGACATTTTGGTTGCATATAAAGTTGCTATAGATTCTTAAAGCCGGTTATGGAAAAAAAGCATATATCTATATCCATCTCTTCTATACTACATAGAAAAGTACAAATAATTTTTCATAGGCACCTTTAACTCTAATAAAAATATCTAATTAGGACTTTCTTTTTTTGACTAATTATATCGAATGAGGACTCCTACTAAAGAACATTTAATCACATGGACTCTTTAACTATATCACAAGGTTTTGAGTTAATTCGCACATGTGGTCTAAGTGTTTTTTTAAATATTTTCGTCGCCGTGGACCAAAATTGAAACCTTAACCCCTATAAAGAAGGATTTATCACCCTAGCTAGTAGTATACCAAATCTATTTTACGTAAGAATAAGTCTTCTTTTGTTGTTTATTATTTTTGTATTTATATTGTTTTAATCTTTTTTGTTCAAACTTAAATTATTAGGGTAAAAATTTAGATAATGACAAATTTCTTAGTAGATTGTTATTTTGGTGATCCCAAATTTGGTTAAGTTGCTTATTTTAGTATATGAGCACATAAACAACAAATGCACGCGCCATTTCTAGATTAAATAACTATCAACATTCGATAGAATTTTAAATGCTCTCCCTCTCTTTTTAATTGATAGTCCCATTTTCTATTTCAAGGTTTTTGAAATTAATTTCTTTTTGTGACATAATCATGTACTATTCTCAACATAAAAAAATGAAGGTTTTGGTCTAAGAATTTTTATACCTATTACAAAGACTTATACCATCATAAATCAAACAATTTTGTAGCCTGTTATTTTAAATTTGATTTAGTTTGTTTAAAGTTATAGTTATTTTTTTTAATAACATTTAAGTTTATTTTATGAATCCACCTCTATGGCTCGAACTTTATATTGATATCTCTCTATTTAATTAGTTTATACATAAGCTTGTAAAATTTTATATAAGTGGCTAACAAGAATGGGCGTATCATGATATCCATGTAGTTTTAATCATTACTCTTAAATATATTTTATATTTATAATATCCTAAATGATACTAAACACATCTAAACTTGATCTAATAACATTCTAAAAACATTTATGTTCATTCATATAATACATTTAAATTCTATTAGTCTTTCAAATCAGCATATTTGAAACGTTAATATTAGTATTGTAACTGCGTTAATTAAACTCTATTAAAAATAATATCCTAACTCTATATAATATTTTTTTTGTATTTATGTACTATATATTTTGTGATTTAACCGAGTGTATTAAAAAAATATTAGACAACCACCTACCGAATTCATATTAATTTTAATTTGAAGTAGAAATAGTCCATAATGGTTTAATTTTGTGAGTAAAACTTGGAAGGAAACACAAGCAAGAAATTTAGCCCGGATCTAGGTTCCACAAAATCATAAAAAAAGAAAAGAAAAAGAGGCCCATTTTCTGAGTAAAACTCGCCTCAGCTGACCTCCTCCCGAATTTGTTGGGAGTCCAAATTTAAGTTGGATAACCCTCTTCCACAATCTGTTACCTTCTGAAGCAAACTTCTACAACCGCTTATGCTCAAGGCCTTACTATTAAAGATTGGGAGATGCTTGATTTCAGTAGCTCTCGTCAAACTAGTTTCTCTGTTGAAAAGAGTTCAAAATCTAATACGGGCTCGTAATCTGAGACGGAGGGAGTAATACATATTGGTACATATTGTGGTCACCGGGCCGAGTTACATAGAGCCTTCTGTTTTGCTAGGCCATAAGAAATTAAATAATTCAGAAGAGGGAGAGGGAGGTGGGTTTAAAATTGGATTTGGTTTAAACAAGGGGCTGGATAAACGGGTTGAGTAGAAGTCCTGAAAATAGAACGGCAGGGATCTTAGAGAATAAAGTGGAGGATCCCCGGGCCCTTGCGGACTTTAGTAAGTGTCACCCAAATTGTCCACTGTTCGATGTATTAATATTTTTGAAATCTAGTGATCTTCAACATTCATCCTAATCTGAATACAGAACTAAAACGAAGCAACAACAATTTAGTAAACTTGTACATCCTTTCATTCAATGATTAGATACTTTCATCGCACAGGCAAAGCCATTTGCCAGGTTAGTATAGAACATCTACCGAGACTTTTAGGGTCTATTGCTGTTACTTTTCAACAAATTGTAGATACTCCTGATTTGCTTAAAATGTATCTAGGAGAGAAAAAAACAAAAAAATTTCGGAGTTCCTTTGTCTCGAAGTCAAGTTAGTTGTAAATCTAAATATATAAAACAATGTACATGATTTGTGCATGTATTTTGACTTTGTATGTAGGTGGGACATGGTGTTGGCTCCAACTCAGATGATGAAATAGAAGCCCCAGATACAATGACATATGAACAGTTGATGACATGCTCAAAACCTATAAGAATGAATCATGCCGACTTCTGCAGAATGGTTATGGGGTTTACTGAAATGTACACCCCTCGTGCTCTTCCTGTTCAACCGCCTCTCTTTCTCTATGATCCAAATGCGGAGACTATAGTTTCGGTGTATAGGATCAACGACCTTTCAGACGAAGAGCTTAGCGTCGAGATTTACAATTACGCCGTTGGATACCTATTGGCAGGATGTATGGTGCATTTGAAAGATGATTTTAGCATCGTGGTTGTTAGTGGCAAACAAAATGGCATTGCTAAATACAGAAGGCTTATGCTTAAGTGTATCAATTGGGCTGCTCAGAAAAAAATTTAAAATACTGAAGATGAGGAAAACAAGAAGAAGAATTAGATGGAATAAATGCGTGTTGCTTTGGTAGGGGAGTGTTGCTGAAGCGAGCTTCAAATGGTTTAACGAATACAAGTGTGAGACTGAAGCTGAGGCGCGCCAGGTGTTTATGGACGCCGGCATTGCTGACTATTGGGAACTCGCAGTTAACCACTCCGCAGACTAATAGCAGCCAGCTTAAGAGTTTCTAGTATATCAGTTATTGCCTATTATTATATCAACTGACTTACGCACTCTATTTCTATACCGTACTGTACTTTGAATTTGGTCTTTTACGATAGTTACATAGTTTCGTGTCAGTTGCGTGTATATTTTACTTCTCGCAAAGTGGTTCAGTTTTTTTTTTTTTGCCAGAGTATATTTAGAGGAACACATTTATGGACGCGTTGATATGTCTTCAACATATTGGTTGTTGTGTAGGTTCATCTGGAGTAGACTTTACACAAAGTCTACTTACTAACCAATACATTGGTTATTGTGTAGGTTTATCTTTCACCCAAGACGGCAAAATCATTGCCCAGATGGTAAGAGTTGTAGGCTTGTAGCAAGAGGGTAGTGAACCCCCCCCCCCCCCCCCCTCCCCCTCAAAAAAAATTTAAAAACATATGGCAAACATGAATGGATGCGGTTTTAACTTTAAAATCTTGGAACTGAACCCTCCACTACGCCCGCAACCCGCAATTATTTTGCGCGGCTGAATCCAATGTAGTTATAATGGTATTACAAATCTACTTAAGGGGAAGAATAGATTGGCCTGGGTCAAATGGCTACGTTTATGAGAATCCAACAGTCCCCCAATTTGTAATTTGAAATTCGTACCAACCATGTTTGGAAAAAAGCCAGTCCTAATTAGGTTTGACTGGTCAGGTTAACTTTCCATTCCTATGTGTCACGGGGTGCCTTCCAACAGCCCTCGTGACCGACACCGACTACACTTCATCAGCACCGTGCTTGCGCCCGAGCGCAGCACGGCCCAACAGGCGATCCAGCGTCATCTAGTTTTATTATGTTTAGGTTTCTCATATGTAAATATTGTTTCCATGTAATTAGATCTAGGAATTTCCTTTGTATTTGTATTGCATTTCCTTTGTATAAGTTTTCTTGTAACTTGTAAGACCCAACGTGCACTGCTACAACTTTGGTATTTTCATTAAGTGGTTATATGTGGGGATAAGACTATCTGCCTCACACCCGAGTTGCCTACCAGTGCACGTTGTTAGCACTTTGTTTTCAAGCTCTTACTTTCTTTCGCATTGTAATAGCTTTCCATGTAATCTCATTTCTTGCAATGAAGTAATCTCAATTTGTGCTCACGCTCTATTTAAAATTACTGTTGTTGCATGTTGTTCGTTGATTGTAAATAACATTCGATCACACTCGACTGGGCTATCGGTTAGCACGGTCGCTCACGCGGCCTCCTTTGTGCCATCAAAGGACGCCCTGTGACAGTTGGTATCAGAGGGGATTGTTTTCGATTGCTGCCTTGTGAAACCCGGTTGGTGTATCTTGTTACGTTACAATGGGAACCAATAGCCAGAGAATCAAAGCCCTCGAAAGAAATGTCGGCTCACTAATGGAGAAAATGGGCGGAACGCCCTCTCTCCTCGATCGTGTGCAAAGTTTGGAGTCACGTACCCAAACTGTCCCAGCAAGGGACGCATCGGGTAGCTCGCCCGCACTAGTTGACCGCATACAAGATTTGGAGGAAGGCCTCCAAAATCTTCAAGGAATCCCACCAGGGGGTAACTTTGGAGAGATGATGGATGAGATGAGAATCGAAATCGATCAGCTCACCCAAAAATTGACTATACTGTCGATGGCGGTTGCTAACTCACCGGTTGGAGGTGGGGAGCGTACGAAGATAAAAGTGCCCGAACCCAAAGCATTTACTGGTGTTCGTGATGCTAGGGAATTAGAAAATTTCATTTTTGACATGGAACAATATTTTCGTGCAACAAAGGTCGACGAAGAGGAAACGAAAATATCCTCTGCGTCCATGTACTTGTCCGGAGATGCCAAATTGTGGTGGCGGAACAAGTACAACGACGTTCAAGCTGGAGAGTGCGAGATTAGCACTTGGGAGGATCTGAAAAAGGAATTGCGCGATCAATTCCTTCCCGAAAACACCTCCCATAACGCGCGACAAGAACTCCTTCAAACGAAGCACTCAGGGACTATCAAGGAGTACGTCAATGCATTTAACACCATCATGTTAGATATCCACGATATGAATGACGCTGATAGACTATTCTTCTTCATGATTGGGTTACAACCGTGGGCCAAAACAGAACTAAATCGAAGACAGGTGAAGACGTTACATTAAGCCATATCAGCTGCCGAATGCTTGCAAGATTACACCGCAGGTCCTAAAACAAATGTCCCAAGAAATGGACAAGCAAAGAATGCGGGGGAGAGAAAGCAGAATTATTCGGCTAAACCGAATTGGAGAGGCAACACACCCACTAGGCCATCTACCCAGCAAAATAATTACAAGAATGGGAACAAGTTCACAGGGAACTCTCAAACCGGCAATAATGGGAAAAAGCCCGCCAGCCCCGGAACGTGTTACTTGTGTCACGGTGCTCATTTCATGGCCAACTGCCCCGATAAATAACTCCTTAGTGCTCTTGTCGCCAGGGGTGGCGGCATGCTTCCCAAAGCCCCAGCTGCCTCTGGACAATCTTATCGTACTCAGCAAAATGACCACGCCGAGTCTGAAGAAGAAACTGAGGAGTATGAGGGAGCATCATTGGGTATCTATCAGGGGCAGTTCATGCACTCTTGCAATGCAGTAACGGTTGAAGAAGATCCCCGACAAGAAGGGAAGGTGGAATCATCCTCAAAAGGGAAAGCAGGTGTGGGGAAGAGTCCTCAGAGAAACGGTCTGATGTATGTTGATATCAAAATCAACGGAAAGCTGATTCAGGCCATGGTGGACACAGGCGCAACGCATAACTACCTGGCGAGCACTGAAGTTAAACGGTTAGGCCTTATCTTAGAAAAAGGAGTGGGTCGTGTAAAGGCCATCAACTCAACCGCACAACCTGTCGCCGGAATGGCAAAATCTGTGTTAGTAAAAGTGGGTCCTTACGAAGGGAGAACTAATTTCTCAATTGTGGTAATGGACGACTTCAAGGTTATCTTGGGGCTAGAGTTTTTGAGAGAAACTAAGGCTAGCGTCATGCCTAGCACAAATAGCCTCATGATGCTCGGTAAGAACCCATGCGTTATCCCGGTGATGACCCCGTCAAGCAGTGGGAAGTTTTTATCGGCAATCCAATTGAAGAAGGGCATCAAGCATGACAATCCCACTTTTGTAGCTGCACTGAAATGGGATGAAATCCAGGAGACTTCAGGACCCCTGCCGAAATCCATTCAACGGGTGTTAACCGAGTTCGAAGATATAATGCCCGACAGCCTTCCGAAGAAGTTACCTCCACGTAGAGAAGTGGACCACCAGATTGATCTGGTGCTGGGTGCTAAGCCTCCAGTTCGTGCCGCTTATCGGATGTCTCAGCCCGAACTAGCGGAACTTCGAAAACAGCTAAAGGAATTATTAGATGTAGGTTTAGTGCAGCTAGCCAAATCGCCGTACGAGGCCCCAGTCCTCTTTCAGAAGAAACAAGACGGTTCCTTGAGAATGTGTGTTGACTACCGAGCTCTCAACAAGGTAACCATCAGGAACAACTATCCGATCCCTCTTGTGACCGATTTCTTTGACCAACTTAGTCGGGCAAAAGTTTTCACTAAGCTCGATCTCAGATCCGGGTATTGGCAAGTTCGCGTTGCGGCGGGGGATGAGGGAAAAACCACATGCGTCACCAGATATGAAGCTTATGAATTTCTTGTTATGCCATTTGGGCTAACCAATGCTCCAGCCACTTTCAGCACCTTAATGAATCAGGTTCTTAGGGACTACTTGGACGATTTTGTCGTGGTTTATCTCGACGATATCGTTGTCTACAGCGAAAACGTGGAAGAACACGAAGAGCACCTGAAGAAGGTATTTGAGAGACTTCGAAAGCATGAATTGTATCTCAAGTTGTCGAAGTGCTATTTTGCGCAGAAACGTATCAAATTTCTTGGCCACATCATTGAACAATGGAGAGTTCAAATGGATCCGGTTAAGGTCAAGGTTATCCAGGAATGGCAAGCGCCCACCAATGTGTCGGAACTTCGTTCTTTTCTGGGACTGGCGAATTACTACATAAAGTTTGTGAAAGACTACTCCAGTATCGCATTGCCCTTGACGGAACTCTTAAAGAAGGCAAAAGTTTGGAACTGGTCCACAGAGTGCCAAACTGCCTTCGATGCTTTGAAGAAGGCTATGTCTGAAGACCCGGTTCTTGCTCTACCAGATGTGACCAAGCCGTTTGAAGTGCACACCGATGCATCAGATTTTGCCCTCGGAGGAGTCCTAATGCAGGAGAGCCACCCGGTAGCATACGAAAGTCGTAAGCTCAATGACACCGAGAGGAGGTACTTTGCTCACGAGAAGGAGTTACTCGCAGTGGTCCATTGTCTGAGGTTATGGCGGCACTACCTTCTCGGTTCTCGATTTCTTGTGAAAACAGATAATACTGCGGTCAGCCACTTTTTTAGTCAACCAAAATTGAGTTCTAAACAAGCAAGGTGGCAGGAGTTACTAGCTGAATTCAATTTTTGGATGGAGTATAAGGCGGGTTCGACCAACAAAGTAGCAGATGCTTTGAGTCGCAAAGTGGAGTTCAACGAACAGGCTAACGCGTTCCTTAACGCCATTCTTCGAATCGACAGTCAAGTGTCTACCGAAATCTGGAGCAAAATCAAGGACGCGCTACCACAAGATCCTGTTTCTGCCCAACTATTGAAGATGATCGAGAAAGGGAAGACGCGGCAATTTTGGTTAGACAACAGGTTCATCTCGACAAAGGGAAATCGAGTTTTTGTTCCTCGAGTAGGGGAGTTGAGGCGGACCCTGATTCGAGAATGCCATGATACCTTGTGGGCGGGACACCCTGGTCAAGAAAGGACGTTGGCCCTCCTCAAGCAAGGGTACTATTGGCCTCAAATGGAAGACGATGTGGAGAGCTATGTTAGGACTTGCCTGATCTGCCAACAAGACAAAATCGAGCGGAGACAGCCTGCAGGGTTACTGGAACCTCTACCCATCCCAGAGCGACCTTGGGAAAGTGTTTCGCTCGATTTCATATCAAGTCTGCCCAAAATAGAGGACTTGACGACTATCCTTGTGGTCGTCGATCGTTTTTCGAAGTATGCCACTTTTATTGCTATCCCAAAGAACACGTCAGGAGAGGAGACTGCACAACTATTCTTCAAGTATGTGGTCAAGTATTGGGGGATTCCTCGGAGC
The DNA here is from genome assembly GCA_021464415.1 of Lonicera japonica. Classification (NCBI taxonomy): domain Eukaryota; kingdom Viridiplantae; phylum Streptophyta; class Magnoliopsida; order Dipsacales; family Caprifoliaceae; genus Lonicera; species Lonicera japonica. The sequence continues at coordinate 85,670,333 of CM038464.1, read as the reverse complement.
ATTGTTAGTGATAGGGACTCACGATTCACGGGAAATTTTTGGAAGGAACTTTTCAAGGTTCTCAGTTCCAAACTGTGTATGAGCTCCAGTTACCACCCTCAGTCCAATGGGCAGACTGAAAGATACAATGCAATGCTTGAGGAATATCTGTGCCATTTTGCTAGTGCAACACAACGAAATTGGGTCAAGTTATTGGATGTAACTCAATTGTGCTTCAATGCCCAGAAAAACTCCGGGACAGGCAAGAGTGCCTTCGAAATTGTCACTGGACAACAACCCATCCTTCCTCACACCGCCAACTCGATGCCAGTTTCAAAATCTCCTAGAGCCCGTAATTTCTCAGAAGAGTGGAAGCAGAATATTGAGTTGGCTCGTTCGCACCTAGAGAAAGCCACCCATCGAATGAAGAAGTATGCAGATCTGAAAAGGCGACTGTTAGAGTTCCAAGTAGGAGATCTCGTAATGGTGAAGCTCCTTTCACAAGATAGGAAGTTCTTGAGGGGTCGAGACCCACGCCTTCTGCAAAAATATGAGGGGCCGCTTAGGATTGTGAAGAAAATTGGGAAAGTGGCTTATCGGATTGAACCCCCTAGCTGGCTGAAGGTTCACCCAGTATTTCATGTCAGCAAGCTGAAACCGTATTTTGCTGACACAACCGATCCATCCCGGGGAGAGTCTAGTCGTCCAGGGCTAAAGCAGAGAGTAGAAGGGAAGCAGTCAATGGAAGCCATCCTGGCCGATCGAGTTGTGACAGCTTCTCGCAAACAACACCAAGAGTTCCTTGTCAAATGGGCAGGAAGAGACCCAGAAGAGAACACTTGGGAAAGAGCATCAGACCTATCGACCTTCCAGGACCAGATCACAGCATACCTTAACCAGCTGTCGAGGGCGTCAACAGCTCTGGTGGGGGAGGATGTCACGGGGTGCCTTCCAACAGCTCTCGTGACCGACACCGACTACACTTCATCAGCACCGTGCTTGCGCCCGAGCGCAGCACGGCCCAACAGGCGATCCAGCGTCATCTAGTTTTATTATGTTTAGGTTTCTCATATGTAAATATTGTTTCCATGTAATTAGATCTAGGAATTTCCTTTGTATTTGTATTGCATTTCCTTTGTATAAGTTTTCTTGTAACTTGTAAGACCCAACGTGCACTGCTACAACTTTGGTATTTTCATTAAGTGGTTATATGTGGGGATAAGACTATCTGCCTCACACCCGAGTTGCCTACCAGTGCACGTTGTTAGCACTTTGTTTTCAAGCTCTTACTTTCTTTCGCATTGTAATAGCTTTCCATGTAATCTCATTTCTTGCAATGAAGTAATCTCAATTTGTGCTCACGCTCTATTTAAAATTACTGTTGTTGCATGTTGTTCGTTGATTGTAAATAAAATTCGATCACACTCGACCGGGCTATCGGTTAGCACGGTCGCTCACGCGGCCTCCTTTGTGCCATCAAAGGACGCCCCGTGACACTATGCCAGCCAATTCAGTGCCTTGCCCAATTGAATTTGATTAATTTTTTATTCCCTTTATATTCTGAACAGTGTGGACTTTGATTTTGTTTAAGTCCCTTTATTTGTTTATTACTGGTGTGGGGATGTTTCATCACCGTGACATGTCGAAATGGTATGCTAAGGTGGCAGCGATTGATTGACCGAGCTTGCCTAATAAAGTGACCGATGTGGCAAAGACGGGTATTTAGGGTAAAGCGTTGGGCCGGAGTCAGACGGCCCGACTCAAAGATGTGGAGAGTTCGCTTTGGCTTAAATGAGGCAGGTCCGAGTGATCACTCTGGCCTAACATGAGGCAGGCCCGAGTGATCACTCTGGCCTAAAATGAGCCAGGCCCTAGAGATCACTCTGGCCTAGGTGAGCCAGGCCCAAGTGATCACTCTGGCCTTAAATGAGCCAGGCCCTAGAGATCACTCTGGCCTAGGTGAGCCAGGCCCAAGTGATCACTCTGGCCTTAAATGAGCCAGGCCCTAGAGATCACTCTGGCCTAGGTGAGCCAGTCTCAAGTGATCACTCTGGCCTTAAATGAGCCAGGCCCTAGAGATCACTCTGGCCTAGGTGAGCCAGGCCCAAGTGATCACTCTGGCCTTAAATGAGCCAGGCCCTAGAGATCACTCTGGCCTAGGTGAGCCAGGCCCAAGTGATCACTCTGGCCTTAAATGAGCCAGGCCCTAGAGATCACTCTGGCCTAGGTGAGCCAGGCCCAAGTGATCATTCTGGCCTTAAATGAGCCAGGCTCTAGTGATCACTCTGGCCTAGATGAGCCAGGCCCAAGTGATCACTCTGGTCTTAAATGAGCCAGGCTCTAGTGATCACTCTGGCCTAAATGAGCCAGGCCCAAGTGATCACTCTGGCCTAAAATGAGACGGGCCCAAGCGATCGCTCTGGTCTAGCTCGTCCGGGCCTAAGTGATCACTCCGGTCTAATGAGCTAGGCCCAAGTGATCACGCCTTGGCCTAAGGACCAGCTTGGCTTAGTCAGAAAGCGAATTAACTCACCTCGGCCCACCACGACACAATACTGCAAAAGGTGAATATTATCTTCCGTACAACCAAGGACGAATCGTCGGCACGTACCAGCGCTTGTCTCTTCTCTCATACGTGGCGTAACGACCTTGTACGAAGAAAGCGTCTCATTGGTCCAGAGGGTATATACTCTGCTCACCACGCCGCCGCTCACTGTTGTACGAAATCCCCTCCACTCACTATTGTACTGCTGTCCCCTCTATGTTTTATATAAATAGAGGGGTTGGCCTCATTTAGGGAGGGGCGATTCTTAACTTCAAAAATATTACTGTTGAGAGAGAAAGTTTTCTTCTTCCTTAAGAACATTAGTTGCAGAGAGGCAAAAATCATATGTAAATGCCAACAATGGCCACCATGTATCCATTCATATTAATATAGCTCAAACCTATATTTTCCCGTGTGGACGTAGTCCTCTCTTCGAGGTGAACCACACGTAAATGCTTGTCTCATTTCGATTCTGCATATTTTATACACATCTCTCTTTACTGTTCATGATTATGTGTTCTTTGATGCCAACTCACTCCATCCATGCCAGCGTGGAGCTCACCCATTTTTAGGCATCATCAGTTTGGCGCCGTCTGTGGGAAACGAAGTTTGTGCTCTTTTCCAGACTCGAGTTCCTTCTATTTGAGGTTTTGGTGAGACCATCATATTTTCTAAGTTTCTTGGTTCTAAGTTTCTGGGTTCCCTTTCATGTTTTCCGAGAAAATGTTTCTAGTTTCCTAGAAAATCACTCTGTTTTTGCTTTTTCTGGGAAAACCTTGTCACGTTTCTCCAAAAAATCACCTCGCCCAGAAAACCCATCCACGTAGTTCTTGACATTTTCGTGGAAAACTCATCACGTTTCTCGAGAAAATCATCCTGCCCAGATTCTTGCACCCAAACAATCATCCTTTCCCATAAAACATTTTCCAATCTTCATTGTACTTTGGCTGTGTTGTTTGGAAACTAAGAAAACCTTAAAACCAAAAACCAAATTCCTGCCCTCACACCTCTCAAATACCTTTAACCCAGATTTACACCACCTCGCCCCGTCCAGTATGGAACCTCCAACAGATCCTACTAGTTCAGCCCAACCAAGTGCTTCAGACCAGATCCTCCAAGCCATCCTCCAACTCACCAAAAACCAAGATGCCTTACAAAAGCAAGTCGCCGATATGGCCATGCAAATGACTCAAAAGACACGAGTCACAGACCCCAAGACCCCTGCACGGAACGAGGCAAGAGTCCATGGCACGAGAGCCTGGCCTAGACCAATGGCTGAGGGCATCACATTAGCGGGAGGCCGGGCTCCTCCCCCTCAATTTGTAGAAGTGTCGAATGGCGCACAGGACAGACCAATCGAAGTTGTGGGCGAGCAATCTGACGAAGATGAGTCCGAAGATGAATCTTACACTCCCACTATTCCTTCACGCACCTCCAATGTGGGGGTGGCCAAGTCAACATCCATTCAAAACCAACAGCCAGACCATCAAGGCCTTCCCCCTCAACATCAGGTTGACCTCCAACTCCAAGCCCTTCAGGCACAAGTTACTGCACTATTGAACAATAAGACATCGGATTACAAAGTGAGGTTAGCTCTAGCCACTGGCTCTCCATTCGTTCCGAGAATAGATGTCTTCCCAACCCCAGCTAAGTTTAAACCCCCTTCAATGAGCTCGTATGATGGCACTACAGACCCGGTCCAACACATTGAAAAATACAAGTCTCTGGCCCAAATCTATGCCACACCAGACGAGATGATGTGCAGAGCTTTCTCTAGTACTCTCACCGGGTCGGCCCATGCCTGGTTTAGCCAACTCCCAAAGGGCACAATCCAAGACTTTGCCGAGCTCTCTGAGCGCTTTGTTGCTAGTTTTGTGGGGGGTATGAGGCCAAAGAAGGCCTCCACACATTTATTCAATGTGATCCAAGAAGAAGGAGAATCAGTTCGGAGTTACTTGGCCAGGTTCAATGAGGAAAAATTGCAAGTGGAAGACTACGATGAGAAAGTCACCATAGCAGCATTCATAAGAGGGCTGAGGTCAGAGAAGCTGATTTTTTCCCTATCTAAGGCCGTCCCAACAACGATGAACGAGCTCCTCTGGAAAGCTCAAAAACACATCAACGGTGAAGAGACAGTGTTTGCCAGACTAGGGTCAGCCGAACACGGCAAGGGTCAAACCGAACTCAGCTCTCATAAAAACAAAGGAGGAGGAGAAAATTTCAAGAAGGGGAGGAACGAGGGGAAACAGAGGCCGGAGTTTACCGCTCTCAATAAACCAATTTACCAAATCTTGAAGGAGAATGAGTCCGACCCCAAGTTGAAGAGACCGCCCAAGCTCAAATCCTCACCGGACTCAAGGGACAGGAGTAAATGGTGTGCATTCCACAAAGACCATGGTCACACCACCAATACTTGTCGGGCTCTCCGAGCAGAAATAGAGGACCTTGTCCAAAGAGGGTACTACGGTCGGTATGTCAAAAATGGTGGAGCTCGTGCGAATGACCAACCAGGGCGGGTTAAAGACCGTTTGGGAAAAAGAGACCGAAATGACTTTCCTAAGAGGGTGAATGGAGAGGATATTGAGGATGACGAAGAGCCCGTCCCAGAGCAGAAAAAACAGCATGTCAAAGAAATCGCAATGATAGCGGGAGGGCCTACCCTAGCAGGTGAGTCCAACTCCTCAAGGAAAACTTATGTCCGAGAAGCACGAGTTAGAAAGGCTTTAGACGATCTTTTGCCTGAAATCAACCACATACGTCCTTGTAAAGCTCCCAAGTCAGAATTTCCGACCATCTCTTTCTCTGATGATGACTTGACCGGAGTTATAATGCCACACGATGACCCTCTAGTGGTCGAGCTCCTGATAGCTAATTGCCTTATTCATCGCATACTGGTTGATGGCGGTAGTTCAGCCGATGTCATGTTTTTGCATTGCTTCAGTGAGTTAGGAATTCCAATATCAAGACTGAGGCCCTACCCATCTCCTCTGATTGGGTTTTCGGGAGAAAAGTCTTACCCCCTGGGGATCATTGCACTCCAAGTTACAGCTGGAGAATGGCCAAGGCAAATTACAGTAACCCTTGACTTTGTGGTCGTCAACGCACCCTCGTCATACAACATTATCCTTGGCCGAAGTGGTTTGGCCCAACTCAAGGCGGTACCATCCACGTATCATCAAGTCATGAAATTCCCAACAAAGAAAGGAGTGGGTGAAGTTCGAGGTGACCAAGGAGTGGCCCGAAGTTGTAATCTTGCAGTAATTAAGATTGGTAAAGACTCCTTGCCTGCCTTGGCAGGGAACCGAGGAAAAAAGAAAGTTGAAGGACCATGTCTCACACTTGGTACTATGGAGGAAGACTCTCCCGTGTCTTTTAGGACGGGACAAGTCAACACATGCACCCATAACCAGAGAGAAGACCACATCTCGAGTGGCTACCCCTTGGAAGAATGGCCCAATGAGTCTTCTCAGCAAATTTGTCACTTTGGCCAACCTATCCAGCCCGTCCAATATAAAGGCCCTGTCCGAATAATGGTTAATCAGCTCGTCCAAGTACATGCAAGTGACGCCGACCAAGTGCCCAAGAACCTCAGTGCACAGCCTCTTGGCCATGCGAGTCAAGAGACATTGAACATTGACACCCTTGATCCCAGAGATGAGTCCAAGCTCAAAAGAGGAGAGCCCGCTGAAGAAATTATCTCAGTTGCCTTAGAGGAAGGTTGTCCAGACAGAGTTATGAAAATAGGGGCCTGCCTGGACCCTGAACTAAAGGAGGAGCTGGTAAAATTTTTAAGGGCAAACAAAGAAGTGTTCGCGTGGTCCCATGAAGATATGCCAGGCATTGACCCAAAAGTCATGTGTCACCGATTGAATGTTGATCATAGCTTCAAGCCAGTCAAGCAAAAAAGGCGAAATTTTGCTCCTCAAATTAACAAGGCGGTAGAACAAGAGGTGGACAAGCTCCTCAAAGCAAAATTCATAAGTGATGTCCATTATCCTGAGTGGCTGGCAAATGTAGTCATGGTCCCCAAATCTAATGGTCAGTGGAGAATGTGTATTGATTTCAAAGATTTGAATAAAGCATGCCCTAAGGACTTCTTCCCCCTCCCAAAAATAGACCAGATGGTGGACGCCACGGCAGGGCACGAACTCCTCACTTTCATGGATGCCTACTCAGGATACAATCAAATTTCCATGTTTAGCCCGGACAGGGAAAAAACTTCGTTCATAACTGACAAAGGCACTTACTGCTATAACGTCATGCCTTTCGGACTAAAGAATGCCGGAGCCACCTACCAACGCTTGGTAAACCGGATTTTCAAAGGGCAAATTGGGGATACGATGGAGGTGTATGTCGATGACATGTTGACAAAGAGCCTTAAGGCTAGGGATCACATCAGAGACCTAAGCAAGACATTTTCAACACTGAAGCTTTACAACATGAGGCTTAATCCTAACAAATGTGTTTTTGGGGTGACAGCCGGCAAGTTTTTGGGATTCATGGTAAATCAGAGGGGTATAGAAGCCAATCCCGAAAAGATCAGAGCCCTCCTCGAAATGCATTCTCCAAAGGGTATCAAAGATGTACAACGCCTAACTGGCAGAGTGGCCGCACTAAACAGATTTGTCTCCAAAGCGACCGACAAGTGTCTCCCATTCTTCAAGGTTCTCAAAAAAGCTTTCGAATGGACGATGGAATGTGAGGAAGCCTTTCAACAGCTTAAGGCCTACCTCGGCTCTCCCCCTCTCCTATCTAGACCACTTATAGGAGAAACTTTGTTTATCTATCTGGCAGTCTCAGAGTCAGCGGTCAGCTCGGCCCTGATCAGGGAAGAGGCTGGAGTGCAAAGACCCGTGTACTACATGAGCAAAGCGTACCAAGGGGCGGAGTCTAGATACCCCATTTTGGAAAGGCTTTCTCTTGCTTTAATCACTTCGGCAAGAAGGCTAAAGCCATATTTCCAAGCTCATAGCATCATAGTACCGACTGACCAACCACTCAGGCAGGTGTTGTTTAAGCCAGAAAAGTCGGGCAGGCTCATGGCATGGGCAGTAGAGCTAAGCGAGTTCGAAATTGAATATAGACCCAGGACCGCCATTAAGGGTCAAGCACTTGCAGACTTCATTGCAGAATTCACTAATGTCGAAGAAGTCTTAGAAAACCAAGCACAACCACAGAGCCCGACATTGCAGAAAGAGGCAACCCCTCCAGAAAGGACCGTCCAACCTGGCTTCGACCCCGCTCTCCCCGTTTGGACTCTTCATGTTGACGGTTCCTCCAACTCAATTGGGAGCGGGGCCGGTCTCATTCTAACCTCTCCGGACCTGATGGGTGTAGAGTATGCCTTGCGTTTTAACTTCAAAGCATCTAATAATGAGGCGGAATACGAGGCCCTTATAGCAGGCCTTCATTTAGCAAAGTCCATGGGAGCCCAACAGCTAAGGGCTTTCAGTGACTCTAAGCTAATTGTGAATCAAGTCCGAGGGGAGTATGAAGCTCGGGATGAAAAGATGGCAACATACCTCGGTCAGGTGAAAAGGATAGGAGGCCAATTTAAAAACTGGGTCCTCACCCAAATACCTCGAGCTGAAAATGCACATGCTGATTCTTTGGCCAGGCTGGCCTCTGCTCCTAGCTATGATCTCAAAAGGACCATCCCAGTAGAAGTACTGATGGAACCAAGTATAGTGATAGCCGAAGAGGTTATGGAACTTGATGTCTCCCCTTGTTGGATGGACCCCATTATGGAATACATAAAAGACGAAAAACTCCCATCAGAAAAAAATGAAGCTAAGAAGATGAGATATAGAGCGGCCCAATATGCGGTCATTGATGATGTCCTCTATAAAAGAGGATACTTGCTCCCTTACCTGAGGTGCCTTCACCCAGATGAGGCAGACTATGTAATGAGAGAAATTCATGAAGGAATATGTGGAAGTCATGTTGGGGGAAGAGCGCTGGTTAGGCGAGCTCTATCTGAAGGATACTATTGGCCAACGATGAAGGAAGACACCAAGGCCTTTGTCAAAAAGTGTGATAAGTGTCAGATGCATGCTAACATTGACAGGAGGCCATCTGAAGACCTCACCAGCATTACAGTGGCCTGGCCTTTCTCTCAATGGGGACTCGATCTGGCTGGACCCTTCCCTGAAGGAAAGCATAAATACAAGTATATCATCGTAGCAGTGGATTATTTCACAAAGTGGGTTGAAGCTGAGCCGTTAACAGCCATGACCGAAAAAAAGTGCCAGGACTTTGTCATGAAAAATATTTGTTGTCGATTCGGAATTCCTAAGGCTTTGGTGTCTGACCATGGCACGCAATTTGACTGTGCTCCTTTTAAAGAATACTGCAGTCAGTTAGGAATAAAAAATTATTATGCGAGCGTAGCACATCCCCAATCTAACGGACAGACTGAAGTCACAAACCGAACAATCAAGCAAGGCCTGAGGAAGAAATTAGAGAATGCAAAAGGCCTATGGGTTGATGAACTCCCTCACATCTTATGGGCCTACAGAACAACAGCTCGAACCCCAACAGGTGAAACTCCATTCTCGCTGGCCTTTGGGACGGAGGCAGTGGTCCCAACTGAGATCGGCCTCCCAACGTTCAGGATAGCTCATCACCACGAAGAACTCAATGAAGAGGAACTGAGAGTCAACCTAGACCTCCTAGAAGAAAAAAGGGAGAGTGCCCAGATCAAATTGGCAGCATACCAGCAAAGAGCTGCTAGATATCACAACGGTAGAGTGAAGCACAAACAATTCAGAGAGGGTGACTTAGTACTCAAAAAAGTCATTCAGAATACCAAAGACCCTCGTCATGGCAAGCTAGGACCCAACTGGGAAGGGCCCTACAAAGTTAGCAAGATAGTTAGGCCAGGAGCCTACAGACTCGAGACTCTGAGCGGAAAGCCATTGAAGAACCCTTGGAATGCAGATCACTTAAGAAAATATTATCAGTAGTCTGATTATTGTAATAGTTTCAAGAAAAATGTGTACTTGATGTCATGAATGAAATGAGTTTTTAGTTCAGATATTTTTCATACCATTGTATCTTCAACTCTCCCCCTACGTCATTTAAACAATGACTTCGGCCTAAGTTCCGCCCAGGGTAGGCCTAAGTGGTCGTCTAACCCAGGCACTTAGGTGAGACAGGCCAAGCACCTGTAGACAGCCCCCAGTTTCTGTCCAAGGATAGGTCATACGTGGCCAAAGACACTTCGGATAAACTAGGGGGCAAAGGCTAAATAGATAGCCAAATCCTGCCCCAAGCTCGGCCCTAGGTAGGTCACACCAAGCTTACCTCTACCCTTGGCGCCTGGGGCAGGTCCCAACTGATTAAGACAGGGAAAAGCACCCGAACCTAAAAATCATTGGGGAATCCACGGATCGGTTGCTTGGTATCGCACATCCTGGATGGAGGCGCCTAACCACATCGGGGCATACACAACTAAGGTTCTCCTATAAACTCCAAAGTTCATGACAGGTTATGACATCAAAAAAAAAAAAAAAAAAATCGAGCCTAAGAATTGGAGTGATCGCCCCAACCCAGATATTGGAGCCTGGCCTGGATCATTTGAGGCCAAAGCGAACAAGTGATCGCCCCGGTTCGCAAGCATGAGTCTGGCCAAAATCACTCAGGGCCACAAATAGCGCCCTTTCATGATCCAGGCCTATAAAATATCCGAGCATGGAGAAAGCACATAAATAAAGAAAAACATCCAAAATAGCAACAGCAGCACTCAAGCATATGTAGGAGAAAATACAGAAATAAATCCCATTTGCAAAAGTGAAGGGCATTAATAAGAGTTCAAAAGTGAGTACCTGGCACCCTATTACATGAAGCTGTAAAAAGCAAAAAATAATTGGGAATATACAACTTCCTAGGTGCAGCAACAAAAAAGGGGGGGGGGGGCTAAGGTGGGGCGGCTATCTAAGTATCACCTAGGCCCTCACCATCATCAGTTCCTTCACTCTCTACATCATCTCCATGGTCCTTGACGCCTTGACTATCATCTGCCATATCTTCGTCGTCGGTGCCATCACCCTCAGAATCTCCCGATTCAGACGACCCAGTAGTTGCGTCATCTTCATCACCAGCACCCCCATCGACCTGGGCCTTCGAACCAGAACCAGTATAAAGCCTGCCCAATCTACGTGCCGTCTCATCGTATGGCTCCCACGACCTGACCTTCTCTAGTAGAACGGGGTCCTCTGTAGCCTCCATAATACGAAGTTTCATCTCGGCATAACCCTTGGCAAAGAATTGTCCCAGGGCCACCTTGTGCTCGCGGGACACCTTATACCCCTCGAGGGCAGCAGACACTTGGGAGGGGATAGTCTCTTTCAGTTTCTTTAATTCAGCCTGACACTCAAATGCTAGTAAGTCGGAGGCATCCCTTGCCTCCTCCAAATTGATCATGGTCGCCTCAAGGGAAGTGTTTGATGATTCAGGGCCGGAAACCTCAGCTACAAGATGAGAATTGACATCCTTAAGTCTCCCAATTTCGGCGGTAAAAGATGAAGATGAGCTATCCCATTGTGTTTTCTCAGCCTTTAGTACCTCAAGTTCGGATTTAACTGTAGTAAACTCCTCATGGGAGACTTGGAGCTGCTCCTCTAAATTTTGCTTTTCCTCCATCAAGGACAACACCTCGGTCCGGGCAGACCCTATCTCCCTAGCCAACTTTGCTCGCTCTTCTTGATGTTCATCCCTCAAACGGCCTATGCGCATTGAAGCTCTTGTCTCCGCCGATATCGCATGATTAAGTAAAGCAATATTGCCTTCCATCAGCTGTATACGGTGAAAATGAGCAAGTAAATTTAAAAGCGTCAGTACTAAACCGAGATCAAATAATCCGACTCTAAGAATGCGAAGAGCTCACTTCGGCCTAGACCAACTAGGCCTTAGTGACCACTCTGGCCTAGCTCACCTGGGCTTGGGTGATCACTCAGGCCTGGATCAGCCAAACTCAAGTCAGACAAGCCCAGGTGGTCACCCTGGCCCGAGTCAGTTAGGCAAGCCCAGCAAGGCTCAAATAACCAGCCTAGCCTAAGTCGACGAAACCTCAGTAAAGAGAAGCCCATACCAAAAGAAGGACTCATAAGAAAATGAGAGAAGCCATTTAGAACAACGTGATGTACCTTGATATGATTGTGGAACACGTCAGTGCCAATTTGTGGCGTGGTCCATTTAGCTATCTTTTCCACATCGGGCCAGTGTGCCGCTTTTTGAATTCTTGCAATGCTAAGGTTTGCGTCTACATATGGGGAGTCCGGGCCGGTCAAGGAAGGCACCTTCAGCAGGTCGACATCGCGAATTCCTCCGGTAGTAAAACCCATGCATAGCCGAGATATGGGATGTACGGGATTTCCATAGGGGTCCGTCATCACCCTGCCCTCGTCACCCTCGCTAATCAAAGGGGAAGACTCGCGCCCACTCGCATCTCCAGCCTTTTGCGATGAAATGGGAGGAGCAGATGTGGAATGATGGCCGCTTACAAGGCCATGGGTTCTCCTCGTCCCGCCAAGCTATAAAAGGAAAAAGGAAGTGAGAAATGCGCGACATGGCAAAACCACAGTTGTAAAAGAGACGGACACAAAAAATAGAGCTTACCCCGGCTGAAGATAAATGAGTCCGGCCTCCAAGACATAAAGTCGAGGGAGAAATCTCAGTCACCTCATCATCGTCTATGTTAGGGACGGACTCATGCTCTTTTCCCTTATCAGACACAGGTCCCCCTTCAAAGTCATTAACTAATCTGATTGGCTCCTCTGCCCGGGGAGAATCCTCTTCATTGAAAACCACCACGCGACGTTCAGAGGGCTTTCGTGCAGCTTTCTTAATTCTTCTGTGATGACGAGTGACGATGCCCTCAACAACAGGTGGGTTCGTAGTACCACCCAGGCCCTGGACGACACTGGCCAGAATGTCCCGGTCCACATCGCCACAAACGACTCGGGTAACTGACATACCAATGAAAAGATCACTAAGGAAATCATATGAATTAAATGAAATGCTTAAGTATGAGGAGCTTGAAAACAACATATACCTGGATCAGATGAAAAGGCAAGCTCATGGGTGGAACTACGCTTTCTCTTCTTTATCCCAGAATGACTGGCCCATTCGGGATAACCAATCCTCCCCATGTTCTCTCGGGTAAACAATGCTTTCCAGTCTCTCATAGAATGAGGGAGGTCAAACGCCCTCTTACGACGCCCTTCCTGCTCTTCGTTCAAGGTAGGCTGCCTTTTACCTAAAAAAAAAAAAAAAAAAAAAAAAAGAAAAAGAAAAAGAAAAGGTAAGGGTAGGAAAAAGTCAAGGCAAAAAATATGTGTGTAGATCATGATGGTTACCCTCAATGCTTGGCCGGTTCCATTGGCGCAATATTACAACCTGTCTCATCTCCTCCGTCTCACCTTGCTCAAATTCCCAGTTGAACCCCCCCACAAAGAAAAATTTATCCTTCTAATCTTTAACTTTGGCGGGGGTATTCAAGACCAAAGCCTCCCCAGTACGGCGATTGCTCAAATAACAAAAACCGGCCCCGTCCTGTTCTTTGAGCTGATAGATCGACATAAATTCAGTAGTGGACAGTGGGTGATCATCCCCATTAGCTAATTGCCAGATAATCATGGAACCCAAAATAATCCTCCAAGCATTGGGGTGAAGTTGGGCCGGAGCAACCCCAAATCGTTGAAGAATATCTCGGATCACGAATTTGAAAGGAAATCTAAAGCCAGCTTCAAAAGCTCCAAGGAAGAATCCAATCTCGTGCTCAGATTCAGCGTATACGCGTTTCGCGCTCCCAGCACAACGGAGCTCAACACCCGGAGTACAATATCTCCCCAATATTTGTCCTAACACTTTCTCTGTAATGACACTTTGCACCTTGTGAGCGTTTGTCTCCGATAATTCTAAAGGGCCAGCCTCAACGATTTTGACTAAGTCTGATGAAATGGCCTTCTTCTTTTTGGGGACAGCGTGTGGTTTTTCCGTAAGGTGAGCTGTACTCATTCGTGCGACCTCGCTTTCGGAATATGCCGGTCTCGCTAGCGTGACCTGGCCCTCCAAAGTGGCCGGTCTCGCTACCATAAGTTCGCCTTCCGGAATAGCCGAGCCCAATCGTGTGACCTCGTTAGAAATATTAGACGAGCTCCTGGGAGGTGCCACAATACCAAAACAAGAGCCAGTCTGAACTTCTTGTAATAAATTGGGCCGATCTGAGGAAGCGCCAACGGTATTGTCGGGTGCACCGTCCATCGTCAATCAGACCCCGGACGCCCTGTAAAAAGTTTTTTATTATATTTATAAAAAAAAAAAAAAAAAAAATCTTTATCTTTGATGAGTGAAATAATCTAAGGAGGATAATAAACATATTGACAAGTCTTGTAGATTAAAAAGAAGGATCAAAATGGGGCTTTGGGTATTCTTATATATATATATATACATGCATACACATATATAAACAAAGTGAGAGTATACAAAAATGCAACTAAATCAAGCAAAATGGTGCATCTAAATTGATGTAAAAATCGAGATCAAGCTTAAGTTATTACCCGGATGACGAAAGGACGCCCGAAATGTCGATCAAGATGAAGAATTTCAAGCTCCAAGCAAAGAGGCTTCTTAACAATGGTGGAAATGGGTTTTATTTCTTTTTAGAGAGAGAAAGTGCCTAGATATATGAGAATGGCAAAGAGATTGGCTAGAAGGTTTTTGAATAATCACCCCTTCATGCCTCATAGTACACCATTAAAAAAAAAAAAAAAAAAAAAAAATCTTTTCTTCTTTTCTTTTCTCTCCACAACGCCGTAGACAGTTAGTTGAAGGAGAGCTAGCTCTCCTTTCACTATAATTTTTTATTTTTTATTTTTTGTTTTTTATTTTTTTTTTATTTTTTATTTTTAGCACAGTCCCTTAATATAAAGAGACAGCAACAAGGGTAATAATAAAATAACATTTCGGCCATGAAGAGTCACCTCGGCTACGGATGGAAATAATGGATTATTATTCTTCACGCCAGAACCATGAAAGCTGGTTCAGCCATGAGAATAGGGGGCAACTGATGTGGGGCTGTTTCATCACCGTGACATGTCGAAATGGTATGCTAAGGTGGCAGCGATTGATTGACCGAGCTTGCCTAATAAAGTGACCGATGTGGCAAAGACGGGCATTTAGGGTAAAGCGTTGGGCCGGAGTCAGACGGCCCGACTCAAAGATGTGGAGAGTTCGCTTTGGCTTAAATGAGGCAGGTCCGAGTGATCACTCTGGCCTAACATGAGGCAGGCCCGAGTGATCACTCTGGCCTAAAATGAGCCAGGCCCTAGAGATCACTCTGGCCTAGGTGAGCCAGGCCCAAGTGATCACTCTGGCCTTAAATGAGCCAGGCCCTAGAGATCACTCTGGCCTAGGTGAGCCAGGCTCAAGTGATCACTCTGGCCTTAAATGAGCCAGGCCCTAGAGATCACCCTGGCCTAGGTGAGCCAGGCCCAAGTGATCACTCTGGCCTTAAATGAGCCAGGCCCTAGAGATCACTCTGGCCTAGGTGAGCCAGGCCCAAGTGATCACTCTGGCCTTAAATGAGCCAGGCTCTAGTGATCACTCTGGCCTAGATGAGCCAGGCCCAAGTGATCACTCTGGCCTTAAATGAGCCAGGCTCTAGTGATCACTCTGGCCTAAATGAGCCAGGCCCAAGTGATCACTCTGGCCTAAAATGAGACGGGCCCAAGCGATCGCTCTGGTCTAGCTCGTCCGGGCCTAAGTGATCACTCCGGTCTAATGAGCTAGGCCCAAGTGATCACGCCTTGGCCTAAGGACCAGCTTGGCTTAGTCAGAAAGCGAATTAACTCACCTCGGCCCACCACGACACAATACTGCAAAAGGTGAATATTATCTTCCGTACAACCAAGGACGAATCGTCGGCACGTACCAGCGCTTGTCTCTTCTCTCATACGTGGCGTAACGACCTTGTACGAAGAAAGCGTCTCATTGGTCCAGAGGGTATATACTCTGCTCACCACGCCGCCGCTCACTGTTGTACGAAATCCCCTCCACTCACTATTGTACTGCTGTCCCCTCTATGTTTTATATAAATAGAGGGGTCGGCCTCATTTAGGGAGGGGCGATTCTTAACTTCAAAAATATTACTGTAGAGAGAGAAAATTTTCGTCTTCCTTAAGAACATTAGTTGAAGAGAGGCAAAAATCATATGTAAATGCCAACAATGGCCACCATGTATCCATTCATATTAATATAGCTCAAACCTATATTTTCCCGTGTGGACGTAGTCCTCTCTTCGAGGTGAACCACACGTAAATGCTTGTCTCATTTCGATTCTGCATATTTTATACATATCTCTCTTTACTGTTCATGATTATGTGTTCTTTGATGCCAACTCACTCCATCCATGCCAGCGTGGAGCTCACCCATTTTTAGGCATCATCAATTACATTAAGAAATACTCTCTTCATTCAACCCCCAAGGGGTTTGTGCAGTTAGTTTCAGGTTCAGTGCAGTCGGTATGAGACTAAAGGGTCATAATTACACATGTTCAGGCTTAAGTTGCAGGGGGAAGGGGCTTGATATTTGCACCCCTCTTTTTATCACTAACACCTTACCACCCCTTTACTTTAAACATAATTATAACATATAAAAAAAAATATTAAACAAAACAATAAGAAAAGAAAAAGATAAACATTCAAAAACACCATCTCTTCATCTTTTTCCCTCCCATTCAAATACCATTGTCTTCGTCTCCATCTCTTTCATCTCTCTGACCAGATCCGTAGAAAGAAGTGACACTTGAAGCATACATAAATCCACAATCTGTTGAAGCATATGAGGCCTAGCATACAGAGATCCGCAAAAAGGAGCAAGTCATTCTTCCTCCATTTTTAGATTCTACAAACCTTAATTGCATTGTTCCTCATTTTGGTTATGCAAAACCATAATTGCATTCCTCCTCCATGGAGCTTTACTCGTCTAAAATGGTACGAGTGTAACTGCCACACACTCGTAGCACTTGGTGGAGTAAAGCTAATTTTTTTGAACCTGGAACATTGGATTCGTTCCAAATTGGACAGGTGTTGTTTGCCTCTCTTGTCCCAAATGGTACGAGCTTTGAACATTTCATTCATACCAAATGGACCAGGTGCATTCGTTTATCTTTGGCCGAGTGCCAATACTTCAGTTGTAGGTCTATGTAAATCCACCAAACAACAAGAATTTCTGCCCCGTGCACTTTGCCTACCCTTTTGTAGGGTTCATTTCCATATGTAAATGGCTAGGATACGATACAATGACACGACTGTAAGGTTTCAGTATTCAGGTGACCGAAAGCTATTGTTTCTTTGGTCACTCACTATTTCTAGGAGTAGAATCCCGAAACTGTAAACATCAGACTTTACAGATAAGAGACCTCCCATTCCATACTCGGGAGACCTATAGCCACTGCATTGTAAAATAAATGGAGGAATTAATGCATATTTTGCAATATATACATGTACATGTAAGAGACTTACTATGTGCCAACAACTCAGACTGTACTTGCTTCATTTTGGTTCCCTCCGAATATTCTAGCCATGCCAATATCTGAAATTTTTAGGTTCATCTCTTCTTCCAACAAAATATTGCTAGCTTTTAGATATAGGTGAATTATCCTGAGTCTTGAATCTCGGTGAAGATATAGAATTCCTCCTGCAATCCCTTTGATAATTGTAAAGCTTTTATTCCAGTCTAGTTCTGCTTTCATGGCCAGATCTGCATTAGGTAAATCACTGTATGTTATGAAATTCCATTTCCCATGTCAGGTTTTTAGGTATTAACAAAAAATTTTGGTAGCTGGCAGTGTGTTCTCTTGCCAGGAGAGATTAGTCGAGGTGTGCGAAAATTGGCAAGGATATGACCATATTTTGTATACTCTGTTTCATAGTTCACGTAACAAATAATTTAATGATACATAATTTCAAGAACAACGAATACTATTTTAGTTTTTTCCAATTTGATTCTTTCAACAATATTTTGTGGTGCATCAATACATCTATATATTTACATGTATACACACAAATTAAAATTCCAATTTGATTGAGAAAGAAAGGTGGTTATCTAAGAATCGGGATGGAATATGAGCGATAAAAGATTAATAGCGAAATGAAAAGGCTATTGTTTGAGAAGTGGGGTGAACGTATATAAGATAAATGGTTTAGATGATTTTTTTTTTTTTTTTTTTTTTTAAGAGTTGAAATAAGGGCCTTTTACGATTTGGTTCCTAAAGTTTGAATTTTTTTACGATGCAAGTCTCTCACTTTTTTTTTTCAATGACGTTGTCCTTGGAGATACTCTTTTCTGGTATCTGATATTGGTGAGGACATAGATAAATATATATGCAATGGATGCTAATATTTTCGCCGCACATACTAGTATATGCGCTGAGAAATACTATAGATATCAAGGAAGAGCATCACCATGGATTGCATCCTTTAAAAAATCAAAAAAAGAAAAAAGAAAAAGGTGAGGCATCATATTCAAAAACCGGAGCTTAACTTTTTCTTGAAATAAAATCAGTATTGTTTAAATTAGACTCATAGTGCTTTTGGCATGAGCGATCAGTAGCTGTGATATATTCCTAAGTAGATATATTGTTTGTGCTACAGGTAAAAATAATAAAAAAAATAATAGTTTATCATTAAAATGCATGACAAATAATAATGATAAAAATTAGAATTTAATTAAAGCACAAAAACTTTATTCATGGTAAAATCAACATTACTTTATGGTTAGGAAATAAAACTAACTTGATTTTTTTTAAATAGGAATCAAAATAGATTACTGCAAATTTACGAACAAAACATCCGAAATAAACGGAGGTGGGACAGACCCCCAATACTCCCAACCAGACATGAAATGCTCAATCCTCGCTAAACGACGAGCAACAGCATTAACTTATCTAGAAACGAAATAAATCAAACAATTATTAATATCTCTTAATAGAGATTTACAATCCTCCACTACAATGCTGACATGGGAATTATCATGTTCATCCGAATGCATGGCCTTCAATAATAATTGCGCATCTGATTCTATCATTATCTTCAAAAAATCATTTTCCTTTATCCAGCTGAGAACTTCTCTTAAGCTTATCGCTTAGGCCAAAAGAGCTGAATGACTCCCTATATTGCAGCCACAAACCGCAGCTACAAAGGACCCTGATTCATCACGTACGACAACTCCGAAGCCACTAAAAAATGCCGAAGTGCTAGCATCAATATTGCACTTCTTCCACCCGAAAGCTGGTTTACTCCACTTCCCTGACTGCTCCTACCTTACTTGTGACCTGTTCTTGAACCGCCATTGCACTAGCCGCTGCTGCGCTTTGTGAACTGTTGCTCTTGGCTATAGTAACTTGCCTTCCCAAACCTGCAAATTCCGGTTGCTCCAAATCTCCCAAAGAACTGAAGCCACCTGCTCCAGCTATTTCGGTCTGCATTTACGATTCACATCGTTCCACCAGCTAGCAAATGTGACTGCCATCTCTCCATTAGTAGGAAGGTTCGAATAGTTCTATACATTCCTGCGCTGCAGTACAATAAACAAGGGCATGCAATTCGTCCTCTACCCCAAATCTGCACATAGGACAAAGGAAACAGAATATCTACTGCTTTCTTTCTCAACGCAGTGACCGTGGGCAAGCAGTGTGAAATAACCCTCCATAAGAAATTTTCAACCGTTCGTTCAATATTTAGATGCCAAAAAGATTTCCGGTCTATAACAGAGACAGAAAAATCGGCCAACGCTTCGTTAATTAACATTTTGTATCCCGATTTAACCGTCTATTGACCTTTTGCATCTCCCATCCAATACACCTTATCAATCTGGCTATTTTTAGACAGTGGGATCGAGAGGATTTTTGCCTTATTTCTCTCATTAAACAACAAATTCAGCACTTGCAAATCCCACTCATTTGTGTGAGGTATGCACAGCGACTCAACAGTTAAATATTCATAGCCAACAAGAGGGTTAGATTCTACCTAAGGATCATCATCAATAAGCCACGGGTCCCCCCTCTCATAAACATTTGACCCAAACCCAATTCGCTACCGAACTTCCCTTTTCAAAAAAGATTGAGAAGCCATAATAGACCTCTAAGTGTAACTCGGGTTAGACCCAATTTTTGCTCCAAAAAAATCAGTAAAAGGAAAATACCTTGCTTTTAACAACCTTGGCGACTAGCAAATTGGGGTGAACGTATATAAGATAAATGGTTCAGACGAAATTTAATTTTTTTTAAAGAGTTGAAATAAGGGTCTTTTATGATCTGATTCCTAAGTTCGAATTTTTTTACGATGCAGGTCTCTCACTTTTTTTTCCAATGACATCCTTGGAGATTCTCTTTTTTGGTATGTTGGTGAGGACAAAGATAAATGTATATGCATTGAATACTAATATTTTTGCCGTACATACTAGTATATGCGCTGAGAAATACAATAGATATATCAAGGAAGAGCATCACCATGGATTGCATCCTTTGAAAAATCAAAAAAAGAAAAAGGTGAGACATCATATTCAGAAACTGGAGCTTAACTTTTTCTTGAAATAAAATCAATGTTGTTTAAACTAGACTCATAGGTGCTCTAAAAATAGGGAAACTAACTATATATGGTACCCAACTAGACGAACATTTTGTTTTCATAGGCAAACGAATTCTCTCTTTTGTTGCTATCAGTTCCAGTCGATGTCTTATCCACTGCTAATTAGCTTCATTTAAAAAAAAACCTAGACGAACATTTTGCAGACATCTAAGTGTATTAGTATTAGACGAGTATTGTAAGATTGTCTCACTATGGGACAACAACCTAAGTGCATGTCCCTTTAAATTTTTATTTTTTTAAAAGGTAGTCTAATCTATTCCTTTTATTGCAAATAACTAAGAAACTCCTCATCGCCGGTGAGATTCAAAATTGGAATCTCCCGAATCTATTAGATACCTTTACCACTAGGCTAACCCATTGAGAGATCTGTGTTTAGTTGATGATTTCATGTTGAAAGAAGTATCTCTCTTATGTTATAAGATTGATTTGAATTGGGAGCAATATAACAAATGGTCAACATTTATGCTAATTTATGCTAATAAATGAATTTCCAATTATGTCCCCTCCATAATTATTTTTATTTAAAATGTAAGATATGTGGATTGAAATCATGACCTTTGAACTAATAAAAAATGCTTTATACACTGAATTAACATCAATCTTTGTTTCAATTCCTCATTTCAAATTAGATGATGTGCCTACAAATAAAATAGGTATGCACACACAGTATATCTAATTATTATTAAAAGAAGATTAACAACCCTTTCAACTCCCGCTTCACTGTTTTAGGTACAACCTGAAGTTCTATTTATGGACGGGGATGGAGGATGGGGGAGTTGAACCTTAGATCTATCCTCTAACTTTAAGAGAAACACCACTTGATTTGCATGCTAAGTGTTCTTATCAATGCTATTTTAGTTAGGCTAGATATAAGTGTTGGTAAGCTTCAAGATGCCAAGGAAGCAAACTAATTCGCATGAGTACTCACTACACTAAATTTGGAAAAATGTGACTGAAATGTGCGGAGGCTTTGTCATGGACCAAAGGCATGACAGGATGTTGTATTGGTTCCTATGGGTTGTAGAAAATCTGACCAAGCCCAACATAGTTGGAATCGACCCAGAGAAGTAGAGATGATAACCAGATTGACAAAGGTGGCAATGAAGAACAGTAAAATTGTAGTAAATGGAGATGGGATTTTGCTTGTGAGGTAGGTTCCTCCAGTGGATGTTATTCCCAATTAGGAAGTACGTCCTCTTCCCTGGTGTGTGTGAGAGTGTTCTTCACTTAACTTTAATGGCCTAATTGAAAGTAATTGCAGTAATGGTGGTTCTTCTCCTAGAGAGAGTGTGTGGGAGTAAGTATAAGATAATAAAAGTTGTCCTCCCCATAGCTGTGTTTTCCCTTCTTATTTATATGTATATGATAGGGTTATATAGGGTTTCGGATGTTAAGAAATTATCATAAATGGTAAACTTGATCATTACTCCAAGATTTCAGGTATCCCTAATCTTGTTCATACTATCTAAAGTGGTTATTTCCCATTGTCTATCCTCCAACTCAGCTGTCTTATCTTCATCTTCCAACCATAAATGATTGGCTTACAATGCTATGATCCGATGATCTTCACGACAAGATCTGATTGGCTCAATGATGACCTCTTATCACCTTGCGGGCTGCGCTTGGGCTGATCGATAATCTGAGCGTTAACCCTGGGCCTTGGCCCAAAAGCCCATGACTAGAATTTACCTCCCACAATTGCCTCCAGAGCATTTGGGTTCGACTTGTTAATTGAATCCAGGTACTCGGAATGAAGAAACATTTCATATATAACTTCAATTTTATGTCAACCCGATAAATTCTTTTAGTGCCAATCTTTTCTGAGAAGCTTCATGTGCTACAGTTGGTATTGTCCTTCGAGACAGCTGTTAGCGCTCTAATTGGTTGTGTGACGCCCCGAATCCCGTTCTGAGATTTTTCACCTTTAGGACCCATTTAATCACGGATGCCGCGACGGCGGGTTTAAAATATAAAAATCACAACTTTTAAAAACTTTTTCTTTAATAAAACATAATCTTTAAAAAGTCCCAATTTATAAAATTTCGGCATGTGGAGTTCGTTTCAGTGACAAACTGCCCTGTAAAGTTTAAAACAGATTTGATACGAATAATCACATTCTAACCACAATTTCAAATCCTCTCCACATATATACAAAAACCATTTATACAAGTTTGGAATCCGTCACTCAAAATAGTTGTAAAGTCCAAATATAACTATAAAGAGTTTAACATAACAAAAAAATTATACAACATGATCCTTAGTCTAAGAACCAGGAGGTTCTTTGGACATCAGAGGCCTCTAGATGATACATGGGCTCCACCCCGTAGCCTATCCTACAAAACTGTTAAAAAATAGGATGAGCCAAAAATCGGGTTCAGTGGGAACTATATAGGTTGATATATGACAATACACATTACAAACACATACATGTGCATCTTTATAGAAAATACTTTACTTTAATAAAATACTTGGAAATTGTGCAATGTAATGCAATTATACACGAGTGCATGCGAACCCACTAGGATTCCTATCCCAGCCATCGGAAGCCATCTACTCTACTACTCGATCTCTCCTCTAACCATTCTATAAGATAAACCTCTAAGGAATTTTCACAACTCGAGGAGCTCGCTAGTCTAAAGTCACCTCGTATCAAATTTTAACTTCCTAAGGTTCGACATGCTATGGATTACCCACTCTCAAGTGTAACTCTGCGCTTCTCTATGCTATATGTCCTTATTCCGTAAGTCGCAACTATTGGCCAAGTAATCATTGTTTCCTCTTTAATTATAGTGTTCTATAAATTTCATACTTGGCCGTTTATTAGGTTTCGTCACTAGACCATTCACCTAAAGTGTTTCACCCCATTGTCCTTCCATCTAGCTATTTCATTGGCTATAGTTCTCACTTTAATTATTAGTGCTTTATGTTCGTTATGATCCGATCATCTATCTATACCATCAATCCGCACTCACGTGCCTACTTATTATATTTAGGGCCAATGTTCATTTCACTTTCCATTTTAGGTATTAGTATATTATGAATGGCCATTACTTTCCTATGTATATTATTATCCGCTAGGTAAGTGTCCCCATTCATCTAACGTCATACAAATCAAGTTTGAGGCATTATCTAACAAACAACATAGATATGATACGACAATGATAATAAAGATAATAACATTCAATCCACAACATAACGTCCGTATCATATCTCCAGTATAATGCCTCAGTTTCTCCTCGCGGTCGTCTAGGCCCAAAGCAATAGATCCCGAAAGCTCTGAGGCTCTTGTCCATGTCTCTTCCGAGTGGGGAGTGGCTCAGGGACTTGGTTCTCCAAGTAAGTCATTCGAAGATAATCCTTAAGACATTTTCTCGGGAATGACACTCCGACTAGTTAACGAGAAAAACACCTCATACAAACCACATCGACACTCTGGAAGGAACTACACCAGGCGATACTCTAGCAGGGTGATGACCATTAGTAGCCCAAATACTTCCCAAAAAACTCACCATTGGGTAAGTAGGGGCACATGGGACCTACTCTGCTTGCCAGAAAAACTCATCGAATCTAGAACATATAGTCCTGTGGGAAGGCAAGATACAAAGAGTGGGCTCTTCTTTGTGGGAAACCACAATCACAAGGGGAGTCACCTACTTAATTTTTTCGTGCACGGTTTAGGGATTTTCATCCATAGGCGGGAATGGGCGGCCCGTCTTCAAGCTACGAGGGCACAACCTAGTGCTCGATCATCATATACAGCCCATATATGTGACCATATCATCAATCATATCATAATTCATCACATCAATCATCACACATATGGTAATCCTCACAAATATGTATACAATATCGTACCATTGTCCACTACTCATAATCATTAGTAATATCATCGTTCATTGAGTTCTTTATCCAAGGCCTAACCGCCTTGTAATTATCCTCTATAACATTAGTATCATTCTAAATAAGCCTTCCATTAGTAATCAATTATACCACTATAATACTATAGTGTTCTTACATCATCACCATTTTATCCTATGTGTATCATGTCTTATGTGCACTAATAAAGTCCTATATGTGTTTTCTACACTCATACGTGGTCCTATCCAAGCGACAACTATTAATTAATAACCCCACAATAGTGTTCATAAGCCTTTAGGCTCAAATGTTAACACACTTTGTCTGCCTAAGTGGATTTTGGTATATAACATGAAGGCAAAGTCTAATACTTGAACTTAATGTCATAAGTACACTTATCTACCATGTATCTCACAGAATCAACCCCAATCCAAGCACCAATCCCGAAATCCCCTTAAGCCTAGTTCATACTCTTAGTTATAATGTGGGTATGATGTGTATGTAAGAAAGTAATGCTCATAGCATGGTAATAAGTGATATTACATGATATATAAGTGATAATCTACCCATTTGCATCACCAATTGAGCCTTTAATCAACCCAACCCACGTGCGCATCACAAACTTAGGGTTTTTATGAAAAAAATCCCATTTTAAGTAAACAACTCTAATGCAACAACAATAATTTGAAATCAAGGGTTTAATACTGATTAAGCCCAAATATTGCATTTTTATACATATTTAGATGGCTTAATATGCATGAATTTAATTCTAATTATCCTAAATTGTTAAGATTTGAGTTTTAATCATGAAATATGATAATGTTTATTTTTAGTGCATTGTACTCTTTTTATAGGTTAAAAATGAACAATAATGAATTCAAAACTAAATTCTCCTAAAATTAGTCATTGTTGGTTAAATTTGGAGTTAAATTGAGTTCAAGAAGTGAACCAAAAGTAAATCCCAAGATCAATTATGGAGGGAGTGGATGGAAGAGACTAATAGAAGCCGAAAAATCATCCCAAGAGAAGAAAAAGTCATTTTAATCAATTCGGGAAATTTTCGAAAGAACAGATCCGCTGTGCGCAACGCCTCTATTCCAGACAATTCTGGTATTTATCCGTGTAGAATTTGAAGAAAACTCCAGGTAGACAAAAGTTGTAAAGCTTTGAGTTAGTTACGCATGGGTAAAAACCTTGCATTAATCGGAGTTCGGAGCGCAAAGTTATGGCCGAAATACGAACAGTGCGCTGGAGGAGCAGATTCCTGCGCAAATGAATAAAATAATTGAAGGTGCAAGAAGTTATTGAAAGTGGGCCTTGTCCAGATGGTTTAAGTGAGAAGTTCTTTCCTTGTGGTCTTGAGTTCAAATCTCACGCGTTGCAATTTATTTTTGATCAATTTTCAAGCCCCAAATTAGGCCAAGCCATGACCATTGGCACATCTAATTAAATTAAGTTTGTAATATATATAATATACAGTCCGGCTATTAAAAGGGACTCCCTTACACTATTCGTGTGGGATGGATATGTTACTCCTGTGACCAAACAGATGTAATCCTCGTTAAAAAAAAAGCGTAAATATCCCTTTCCCCCATGTTCAATTCGTCTTTTTCTCTAGATGATAGCTTCCTCCATACACACTTTTCCCTCCCACGCAAATTGTTGGCCTCCCTCTCACTGTCCCTCTTCAATGCTGACCTCCCTTATCCGGCACCAGCGGGCCACAGGCACCTCCGTACGAGAAATTTGTATTGCAATGGTGGAAATTGATTATTTTTTGCCTCTCGGAATTAAAGTTTATTTATAAATTTTATACGTATATACACCTCCGTACAAGAAATTTGTATTGCAATGGTGGAAATTGATTGTTTTTTGCCTCTTAGAATTAAAGTTTATTTATAAATTTTATACGTATATACACCTCCGTACAGGAAATTTGTATTGCATTGGTGGAAATTGATTATGAATTTAGTTCATTTTGATTTCTAATTGCGGTTGTCGATGTGTGTTGCAATGGTAGAAATTGATTGTGATTTTTGTGGATTTTCAAACTATGTCTTGCAATGTTAGAAATTGATTGTGATTTTAGTTCATTTTGATTACCGAAGGCTATAATTTGTGCTTATGTGTTGCAATGGCAGAAATTTATTTTGATTTTAGTTCATTTTGATTACTAATGGCTCTCTTGGTAATTTGATTAGGTTTATTCTAGTTTGGGAGTTATGAGATTAACCGAAAGGGTTAAACTTGTTTGAGTTTGATTGCTAATTTTGTAATTGGTCTATATTTGATAACAACGTAGTTGAAAGCTAAGCAAGGTAAAGGTCATTGCCCGCCATTGTTGTGATTTTGGTTCTGTATGGAATGAAATTGCTGTATAAGTCAACTGCTTTTTGCCTCATCTCATAATTAAAGTTTATTTTGGTTTTGTAGAGACAGTGAGAGGGAGGCCGGCAATTTACGAGGGAGGGAAGGGTGTGTATGGAAGAAGCTATTTTCTAGAGAGAGATGGATTGAACATGGGGGAAGGGGATATTTATGTGTATTGTTTTTTTTTAATGAGGATTGCATTTGTTTGGTCACAGGAGTAACATATCCATCCCACACGAATAGTGTAAGGGAGTCCCTCTTAATAGCCGGACATATATACACATATAAATCATCATCATCACGCAGCAGCAACAACCACAAAGCCAGCCGTGCCTTTCTCCCTTTCTCCATTGATTTCTCTCTCTTTTTATTATTTCTTTCTTTCTTTAATTAATTTTTCTTTTACAACATTAAGGCTTCGTTTGTATTGCTTCCATTATTTTTCTTTGGCATTAATTTGGAGTTAGAGATGAAGTTTTCAAGTACATTATTGAAGATTAATTTCAGAATTTATTATTGGTTTACGCATTAAATTAGTGCTTCAATTTCATGTTCTTAATTTTATTTACTGCTTTGTTAATTCTTCGTATAAAGTTTGCATGCTTATGATTTTATTTAGATTTCAATTTATAAATTTATATAGGATGTTTTATTTATGTAATTTATTGTCTATGAATTTATTAGATATGTTTGGCTAGTTCGTTAATTAGGGGTACGTAAGGAACATGTATGCCGGCGCAATAATTTTTCGGACCCGAATTTAATTATAATTAATTTTTCATTGGCTAATAGGTCATTATAAATCTGATTTTTATTAAATTATTATCCTAATATGCTAATTACATATTTTTGTAATAAATTTAATAAAATCTTTCTAACAAAAGAACCAAACTAGTTTGAATTATTGTTTTTGCGATAAACCCTAGCCGGTCGAAATAGAGAGTGGTCTATACTCTTTAAATTAATTAGTTTTATATCTTTATAATTTCAAACTAGAGCGCACTGTTTTTGGTAATAGTTTTAATCCTTACTTTTTGATACCGAAATCGCCAATTTTGTATTTTCACCACCCGTTTTAGTTCATATTTGATTTCAATCATGTTTTAACATATTTGAATTACATTGTGACTTTTACTTAATATTTCTAAACTCATTTTTAATAAAAAGTTTTGTAGTGTCAAGCACTACTTTGTTTTAATAAACAAGTGTTTTCGGTAAAATTAAGTAATGCGAATTGATTTCATAATTAGTATTGGCACGTATAGCTCATGTCACGCATGAATTATTGCGAAAAATACAAGTTTAGGAGATCAATTAGCTTGTGAAAAGTAGGCTGATTTTTAAAGAAAAATTAATTAGAAAAGGATTCCCGGTACATCGAATTGCCCGTTGTATTGCCCGAAACTTATGGATACCCTTAGCACTTTTTATTCTTAATTTTAGTTAAAGTTTTTCACGCGTTTAATTAATTTAGTATGCTGTTTTTATTAATTATTTTATTTAGCCCTTTTTTCATGTTCATTTTATATTAGTTTGGTTGTTTTTAGGATAGTAATGTTTTGTTACCTTTAAGTTTAGTTTTATTTGCATATTTTATTTAGTTATATTGCCTTTAGATAGTTTAGTTATTGATTCTCATTTCATTCTCTTCATATTTCATCTTTTCTTTACTTTTCTCATCTTCTTATGGAAAGAGACTTTCCTAATTCAAAGAATTATCCTTCTCCCCGTAAATCGACCTCGGACTTGTGGAGTATTTATTACTTGACCGACCACCTGCACTTGGGTGTAATAACTCGCATTGTTTTCGCCGAGTCAAATACTAGTGTTCCCACCTTATAGTATCTAGATCGAGGAGTTGATAATGCATAGACGTCGTATTGCCAAAACCTTAGTTCGCCTCCAAGCTCCAACGGACGAAGACAAAGGTGGAAGACGATAAATAGTGAAGGAGGAGGTGATTTGAGGCTCAAATCTTGGATGAAGGATGGGAGATGTGCAGAATCTCTTGTCTCTTTCTTTCTAGAGCTCCCTCAAGTCACTTTCTCATTCCCCCGATGGTTGGTGCGAAAAAATAGGGGTGTAGAGGTGTTTAAATGGAGAAAAACGGGTTAAATATGCTCAAAATTGACATTTAGGTGAACCATGATTGATCATGGCATTCCATGATTGATCATGAACCAAAAAAATGTCCACAAAAGGGTCCATGATCGATCATGGCCTTTCATGATCGATCAAGGTGGTCAATGCACCAATAACCGACTTTCTGAGCCTGAAATGGACCTCGAAATGGCTGAATCTTGACTTGACCCAAATACGAAAGTTGTAGAGAGGAAAGAAGTGAAGATGTGGCCATAAATGGAAAGTTGTTTGGACATCTGATGAAAAAGTTATGGCCTCTCAAAATTGGCCAAAAATCGACGAATCGCGAAAAGTTGAAACACGCAATTATCACCTCGGTTTCAATCTGAACCACTCAAATAATGTAAAGATTGCTCCCTTAAACTTACTATACGTATATGAAGTGCTAAAAGTATTGGGTCAAGTACAAAGGGTTCAGAACCCAATGCTCACGCTCTAATGGAGATTAAGCCTTAACTGGGCTTAAGAGAAGGTCAACGGGAAAAAAGGAACACGAGGTATTACAGGTTAGATAACCAAGTGGGTCCCACGCATTAAATGTTTTCCCATCATTTATCGCATGTTTCCAAGGTAATAGGTAGATTGGAGGAGAAAGAGTACAGTAGCTATATAGGTTCTATAAAACCCTTCGTTCTTCACTTTCAAGCCTCTTCCTAAACAAACCCCTGCAAACTTGCCTCTCGTTGTTAGAAAATCTAGAAAACCCGCCAAAATATCTCTTCTTCACCTAAGATCTCTTTAAGAACTTTCAGCGTAGTCCTTGCCTAAGTCCATGGCTTTTTAGATTAAGTAAGTATCTAGAATCCCTTATTTTAAATTTATTTATCCCCTTTCTGGGTTATTCTTCACAAATTCCTCCCTTTTCGTACATAAATTAGTTTTTCTTTATTTCAATCTTTAGTTATGGGTAGAAATGCCCTAGTTATAGATACCCAAAAGGCATAATTTGTCGTTAAGAACATACTCAAAATCCCCCGTTAGAGGGTCGTCGCAAATGGCGAAAACCCTTTTTTCGAGAAATATAAGTTAGGTCCCAAGGATTATCTTATTCACACATCTTTCTTTATAAAGACTAGCCTTAGATTACCTTTATAGCCGCTCCTTGTAGATTTTCTTCGATGCACAAAGTTAACCCTAGGGCAGTTATGCCCTAATATAATTATAATACTTGGGGGCATAAATGCCCTCATTAAAATCCATGGCACTAATCTTGGCCCGGAAGAAGTAAAATTTTGTTACCTTTTGACCCAAGGAGAGTACGGTTGCTCCCTCAAAACTAGGAATAATGCCCTAAGTCTTATGTATGCTCTTCCTGATTCACACAAAGGAGCTGACGAGGTTGTCATTGTAGTCCCGGGCGACATCGAGCAGGATCCAATGAATAAGCATGTTCCTCCTCGAGCATCTGGACCCAGTGGGTACATTTTTTATTTTTCATTGAATTTATTTTTCATATGTAATCTCTTAATTCCTTTTTTTGAAAGTGCTTTCAAGGTATTTGAGCGACCACTATTTTTTGCGGTTAAGATCAGAAAAATAAACGCGTTGTTACATCATGACGGAGGTACCACGGTAACACAATCTACTCACCCGAGGGACGTACACAACCTACTCGGATACAGGATCCTGACTTTGTCCTTTACCAAGAGGACAAAAAATAAGAATGAAGATTTTGAGGTTGCATACTCGAGCAGCTGGATAGGAACTGATCCTTCTTTATAAAGAAAGACACCTTATTCAGAAAGTATAGAATCGTGAATAGGGTGCACGAACATTTCAGGATTTTCTACCAAAACAAGGACAAGAAAGGAGCCCCCCCCCCCCACACTTGAAGAATCTTTTGATTTTTTAAAGTTGCTGATATTTAGGAAAACATGGACAATATCCCGTGGAATCAACTAAACTCTGCATAAAAGGATTATGTAAAAAAACACGAGAAGACAACGATTCTCATCGCCAAACAGCAGCATCAGCCTATTCCTACTTTCATCGGCATGAGAGTAAGGGAAAGCTCCTCAGTTAGAACGAGTACAAAGATTTGAGCTCCAAAAAGGCTCCTTAAAAGTCTACGAAGAGCTCGGAACCTACTCTAGAAGGTCTGGTTGAAGGAGGAAGTTCTTCGGCTAGGCAATTACGATAGGTTGACGAGCCAACAGATTTCGAGGAAAAAGTCTTTGAACGATCTATTTCAGTTTCTTCTGAAAAGATAATTTTTTAGGAAGGTTCTTAACCACAACTATGCCGGTTGATATCAAGGCATTGTCCAAGAAGGACAAGAGAAAGAAGTCTAGTGAAGAGTCATCAGACAAGACCAAACCACCAGCCCCCAAGAGATTAAGGTAGACGACCAAATCTACTTCAGCTGCCTCCCAACATGATACTGATGCCGGGGATCAGAGCCCTCCAATCACTTGTGTGGTGGAGAAAAAGTCCTCTATGACGGTCTCTATCGAGGCCTTGGGTGCCCTGGCCACTAGTAGCCTGGATGTGCTAATCACCCTCGTAGGATTATCTGAGGCCTCCGGGAAGAAACTTGTAGGAGAAACTACTACCGCTGCCATTTTCTCTCTAACCTTCACCTATAAACAAAAGGCTATGACGTCCGAGGATTCGGCTTTCAAATCTGGTGGGGTTGCCTTCAACTTGTTTATGCAAGCTACTCTTCCAAAAAATGGAGAAACATTGTCTCAGTTATCGGATAATGAACTGAAGATGCACAGCTTCCATTCAGTTTTGAAGGTAATTTTTAATTCTTTATTTTTCTTTCATTAAACTAACCCCAATCATCTGTGATTTCAGGAAACATGTTTCCTCTGTGACTTGGAGGAAAGAATAAATAATAAGATATCCAAACTCTCCTCCAATTTCAACTTCGTCAATAAGTCCAAATGGAAAGTTACTGAGAGATTTCAAATGGTCGAGAAATAGAGGAATTAACCTAAAAATGATCGTGAGAAAGTCGAGAAGGAACTAACACTTGCTCGGACCACCAGCTCTTCTTAAGCTTCAGAGATTGCCCAGTTAGAGGAAATGAAGGTGGTAAAAGAGGCTGCCGAGAAGAAGTTCGTTGACCTGGAGGCTTCTTTACCAAGCATGAAGGGAAATATAAAGCTGGATGTCGGTATGGATTGTGCAAGGCAGCTTAATGAGCTTAAAGATGAGGTGTATCAGGAAGGGTACCACTTTTCCCTGAACCAACTACAGCTCCTTTCTGATCATCCTTTCAAGCGAGCTGTTGAAAGGCCTGACTCTGACCATGAAGATGATGCCAATGACGCCGATGGGGGTGACGGAGTTGCTGCCATCGAGAACCCGACGAATTTAAAAGAGATCGAGCTTCTTTTGTAGGCATGATAATCAATGAACAATCATTTTCTCCGAGTGTTCTTGCACATCAATTCTCCTTTTTTTGAAAGTTACATATCCTTAGTATTTTCATTCAAAGATAATTAACTTAAGCTAATCAGTAATAATAATCTCAGTTCTAACTTGAATCCAAGAGTTGATCAGCATATTAAGTGAGGTATTTAGCGCTTAAATCAGCTGAACTAATGATGTCACTTGCTGACCATAGTCCAATAGCCATTTTCTACGTGCCGTGCTTTAATTGGGTCGTAATTAGGTTTGTAATCGTTGCCATAATGGTGCGATCTTAATTTTTATTTAGCGCATGTTCTTAATTTTCAATTGTTTTAAAATTTTGCGTATTTATTTGTTACCTTTTAGAGATATGTTTGGGTATTTTGTGTTGATTTAAGCATGTCTTGCTTATTTTTCATCGTAATATTAGCGTGAACACATAGTTAGGGATGTTTCAATGGACTTTATCAACGATTTGCCAAAGGTGAAGGATTTTTTATCTATAATGGTGGTTGTGGATAGGTTCTCAAAGTATGCTACATTCATTCCGGCTTTGAAAGTGTGTTCCGCGGAGGTTGCAGCAGATATGTTCTTTATACATGTGGTCAAATTTTGTTGGTTACTACTAGATATCGTTAGTGATAGGTTGCACAGCTCACAGGTTGATTTTGGACCTCGTTATTCGAGATGTTTGGATCTTAATTGAAATTTTCCACAATGAACATCTTTAAACCGATGGGGCTGACATAACGTGTTAATGCGCTACTCAAGGAGTACTTACAGCATTATATAACCGCAAATCAGGCAAATTGGGTTGATTTACTTGATGTGGCATAGTTCAGTTGCAATCTACATCAAAGTTCTTCTACAAGTTAAAGTCCATTCGAGTTAGCTACTGGTCAGCCACCACTCAATCCGCATGAAGTGGCCAAACAGAAATATCAGGGTCGTTCTCCTGCAGCTTATCGCTATGCTCAAGAAAAGCAAAAGATGGTAGAGAAAGCCAAGGATGTATTGGCTAAATCTATGCAAAGAATAAAGAAATGGGCAGACAAAAGTAGAAGGCCGGTTGAGTTTGATATGGGTGGCCGAGTGATGCTGAAGTTGACTCCATAGGTTTGGAAGAAGGTTTGCCAAAAAATTGTTCACAAAGGGTTAATGCAAGGATATGATGTTCCATTCGAGATCATCAAGAGAATTGGTTAACTGGCGTATTGCCAGCCCAGCTTAAACTCCATTTAGTTTTTCATATTAGAATTTTGGAAAAGTATGTTGAGGATCGCAATGATCCAAGCAGGGGTGCTAGAACACGGGCTCTTCCAACAATCAAAAAATAATACACTGAAGTTGCCGAAGAAATCCTAAACCACAAAACCGAGAGTAAAACTAAGAAAAAATCAAAGAACTTATTCCTTGCTGAAGTGGAAAGGAAAGGCACTGGAAGATCGAGGCGACTTAGGAGAAGGATACACGGTTATAGTAGTTTGAAAACATGATACACCGTAACTTGGACTCAGCATTGACAAGGACGTCGAGAAAATGCAGTAGGGGTGGATTGTTAGAACCTAAATAGTTGATGTTGGGATTGGCATGACATGGTTGCACCTTTGCCAAGGCATGTCCAGTAAGAATAAAAGGTGCAAGAATTTAGAGGCTTTGTTATGTGGGCAATTATGCTTCTTACTAATTTCAATTTTTGTGCATTGGTGTTCACACTTTGGTACGTGGCCTTCTTCTTCTTCTTCTTCTTCTTCTTCTTCTTCTTCTTCTTATTATTATTATTATTATTATTATTTTTATTATTATACTAAGTTGTACCCATACTAAATGAACTATTAACCATTGATCTTTTAAATCTCAATCACACAATTTATTATTTTTTATATATTTTTAAAAGTATAAAAACGTCTTCCCTTATTATACAGATATTAAGTCAAATTGTACACGCGATTAAAAACCTAATGGAAAAGTATATATGTAGTAGGAAATTAAAAAATCTGACAAAGTTTTATTGATTGTTGAAATCTTTATACGAAACTTTATAATATAGTACATATATATATATATATATATATATATATATACAGAGCATTTCCCATAAGGACCTTAACTTAAGGTACTTATTTACGGACTTACCCTTTTGGCACGCTTCCCGATGGAATTTTTTGATGAAATTTGGTGGAGATGTTCTTCATCATGTGTAGAACGTCTCCACCAAATTTCATCAAAAAATTCAACCGGAAAGTGGGTTAACTACATAATTAAAAAATATTGGACATATATATATCTATTCTGGACCAGAATTTTTCAATCCTATAGTTAACCCACTTTCCGGTTGAATTTTTTGATACAATTTGGTGGAGATGTTCAACACACGATGAAGAACATCCCCACCAAATTTCATCAAAAAATTCTATCAAGAAACGTGCCAAAAGGACAAGTCCGTAAATAAGGACCTTAAGTTAAGGTCCTTACTTGAAATTTTCCATATATATATATGGAATAAATAAAAACTATTACTAATAACGAAGTCAAAAAATAAGTATTCATTTATTAGAAGTTAGAAGAAGAAATTAGTAATTTGGTAATATCTTCTCAATTCCTTGCTTATATTTTGTTGGTAAATATTTTTCATATTTTTTTATATTTCATGGAATTTTTTTCTTTCTCACAAGTCAAATAATTTTATTCAGTTGGCAAAGAAAAAGGTAACAGAACATCTCACTACATCTTAACTTATTTTTCTACTTTTCACAAAATTAAATTGATTGTTTTTCCTATAATTTTTTCAATTTATTATCAAACGGACATTTTGGATGGGAAAAATAATAGATAGGTTGCCATTTGCCAGGCTTTTAATTCATCATATCTACAAGGTTTGTTCTCTATTTCGGAACAAAACAACATTCATTCAAACCATCAATCAACAAAGACATTTAGATATAGCTAACAAAAATAAGGGTAAAATCCAAAAAAGTTGTCTCAAATATAGCCAACAAAAACAATTGCAATATATGAAATGCATGCATGTAAAGAGTAAATCTAGGATGTCCAACAAAGGAAAACTGTGGTCCATAAAATACATCCATCAAAAATGTAAACCTAATAACAATGCATAATATCCTCAAAATACTACCATGAAAACGCGTGATCCGCACTGGAGGCATGATACTGCCACGACTCTCCACCTGAGAAAACGTGGTATCTCTCTTAAACGTACCAAGCTCAACATCATAAAACCCAACATCATAAGGGACATCACGTTTAATATCGACTGGATAATCTGTTGTATACCAAATAAAGCTACGAGCTAACCTAATGAAATCACCTGAACATACTGACGTGGACGATGTTGCACCTCCAATAAAAAACGCAAAATCTCCAATCTGCTCCACCCCAACAAGCTCACGAGTATTGGTATCCATCCGATAAAAATCAAAAGTAGACGTGACACGATCAATGAACTCTCTCGCCACTATGTATATATCTGTTCCTGCAGCGACAATGTAAAATTTGTACCTTAATACTAAAGTGATGAGGTCTAGACCCTCAAATATGTATGGTCAAATATCAACATCTGCCATCACAATACGTCCGACGAAATCATAAATGCGGATATACCCAACAGCGTCAATGGCATATAACAATCTCTCGTACAAAATTGTATCCCAGTAGTAACTAGGACTGCCGTACACCAATGGAAGTCCATGACTCATCCCCAGGTTTGGCATAGGCAAGTCTCGCGCTTCGATCGTACATAGTTATTGGTCCGAAACCACCAAGGGGCCCACCCATGTGCACGACCACAACCTTGTGTACTAAACCACTATCATTCTAGTAAGCATCCATAGGATTAAAATCATCCTTATTATTTTTTATATATTTTTAAAAGTATAAAAACGTCTTCCCTTATTATACAGATATTAAGTCAAATTGTACATGCGATTAAAAACCTAATGGACAAGTATATGTAGTAGGGAATTAAAAAATCTAATAAAGTTTTATTGTCCATTGAAATCTTTATACGAAACTTTATAATATAGTACATATATATATATATGAAATAAATAAAAACTATTACTAATAACGAAGTCAAAAAATAATTATTCATTTATTAGAAGTTAGAAGATGAAATTAGTATTTTGGTAATATCTTCTCAATTCCTTGCTTATATTTTGTTGGTAAATATTTTTCATATTTTTTTATATTTCATGGAAATTTTTTTTTCTAACAAGCTAAATAATTTTATTCAGTTGGCAAAGAAAAAAGTAACAGAACATCTCACTACATCTTAACTTATTTTTCTACTTTTCACAAAATTGAATTTATTGTTTTTCCTATAATTTTTTCAATTTATTATAAAACGTACATTTTGGACGGGGAAAGTAATAGATAGGTTGCCACCTTTTTTTTTTAAAAAAAAATTAAGGGACGTCTAAGTCTCTCCCTTAATCCTACAAATAAAGGAAAACCCCCCACCCAACCCCATGAGTCCCCATGAGTCGAACCCTTGACCTCAAGACAAGGGTGGAGGTTGCCTACCACTGGGCCAACCCCTCTCCTCAATAGATAGGTTGCCACTTGCCAGGCTTTTAATTCATCATATATACAAGGTTTGTTCTCTATTTCAGAACAAAACAACATTCATTCAAACTATCTATCACCAAAGACATTTAGATATAGTTAACTAAACAAGGATAATATCCCACAAAATATGTCTCAAATATAGCTAACAAAAACAAGGGTAAATCCAAAAAAATTGTCTCAAATATAGCCAACAAAGACAATGGTAATATATTAAATGCATTCATGTAAAAAGTAAATTTAAGATGTCCAACAAAGGAAAACTGTGGTCCACAAAATACATCCACCAAAAATATAAACCTAATAACAATGCATAATATCCTCAAAATACTACCACAAGCTCTGGTACTAAATCAGACCAACCCATCTACAAGTCTGAAAAATGACGTAGAAAAAGATCGTAAGCATAAGAAACCGAGTAAGAGTGTATATATATTTATATATTCACCTTGTTCTAAATGATAGTCATAAATACATAAATCATTCATAACTTTATCCACAACTCAATAAAGACACGGCAACAACAAAAAACATGTCATTTGGACTTGGGTACCTCACTAATGGTTAATTTGTGTAATGGAGCTGGTCTAAATCAACCATTAAAGAGAGAAAGAAAAATGTCCCTTTTTAATGGTATAAGTACGCACCATATAATATGTTTATGGTATAAGTACACATCATACCACATTGGCTCGAATTGTAATTCTACTTGTGTACATGGAGGTTAGTGATTCGTGAATGCCATATACATGCTTCTGGTTCCTTTGATCCTAGTGAAAAACATAAGTGTCTATCCATGATGTTGATATCTATCTTTGTAAAGGGTTTAGGTATATGTAGTGGTAGGTGTTAGGCCATCTCCAATGGTCATTTCTATCCAAGCAAATTTCTATGTTAGAAAAGAGAAAAGGAAAAAAAGTGCTCCAATGGTCATTTCGAGAGCTATTTCTATATGAGGTGGAAGGTGAGTCATATAGGGAATTTCTATAAGCATTTCTACATGTACAAATGGTGATAGAAACTTTCAATGTGACATGGCACATCTTTATTGGATATAAGAAACCCACTAATTCTCTCTCATTCTTAAATAAATGCCAAATAAGATAGAAATAGTACCACTGGAGAAATTTTATTCAAGACTTTTCTATCTACACAATTATTTTGCCAAATAGATATATAAATGTATTAAAAACACCATGACACATAGGATAGAAATGAATTTGTAGAAAACACCATTGGAGATGGCCTTAGTTGTCTTGCTTTGTTCTTTCCATTTCTTGAGTTTAATTATTGACTTCTGTTTGACTTTGCCTTCCCCAATCCCTTATCACTGAATTAAAACAAATAAAAAGGAGAAAAAAAAATGCTTAACATACAACTTACATCATCTCAACTGTGAGAATGATTAACTAAGTTTAGTATTTACTCATACGCGCATTTTGCAGTACAAACACGACATCCTAAAGACGTATTAGAAGATGGGAATCACTACAGTTAATGACGTAAAATCAGCTCCATAACTAAAAGAAATGCTACAACTTTGTATTCTCATCATGTTCTTAATGGCTACACCATCTTCTAAAATGGAATACTTCACAACAGAACATGTAAATGTGTCTGCAATCAATCAACTAATATGCTCCTTTCAAAACGCACGATCCTATTAATGCATTTCATTTCGTCCCAATTACATGAAAACAAAGAACTATAAGGCTCCGTTTGATTGCAAAGACGGAAAAGGAAAATAAATTTAGTTAGTTTGTGTGAAAAGATAGAAAATAAGGTGAAAGACGTTACTTATTTTATGAGTATATATCCTTCATCCTTCAATATTTTTGGTGAAAAATTTTTACTCACCACTAAGCAAAGAAAATTTATTCATTGAAAAACTTAAAAATCAAGAGGATATCACCTCTATCACTCAACTTATTTTCCATCTTTTCACCAAAACTTACTCAATTTATTTTCCTTTTCCACTTTGCAATCAAACAGAACCTACATGTGTCACTATACCATAATAGAGAGTTTTCCCCAAAACCAATGGAATGCTTTCTCGTCTTTTGCTTTGTCTTGAGGACTAGATTTTTTGTGGGGATAAGCTTTTGCTCAATGAGTTTTCAAGATATATAATAGAGTAGTGCTAGCAGTGGGTACTTTGCACCATAGTGGTAGGCTGGGAATTGAACAAACTAATGCTTATATATATGCACATAAATGAAAAGCTGACCCCACCCGAGTGTATAATGGTGAGATGCAACAATGTTGGGCCTCCGCCCTTCACTATACTTCCTTTCATTATTTCACTTGGAAACTAGAACACGCAATTCCATGTTTAGTGGAGCACATAATATTGGAGAGAGATTGGACAGCAAAGATCTCTAAATCACAATAGACCCCAACTTCTAGCCGTAGGCACATTAGCAGTAGAGACCTAGATTCTCAGTTTTCCTGACCATGGTCCCATCTATTGCCCACTCCACATCTGAACATATATACCTGCCTCGAGACTCGTGCTACCCCCCAAGCTCTTACTCCTCCGCCCCTAACCACTGCCACCCCATTCCCAAACCAAACCCCACCAACACCACTGCAATAGCAAAAAATAAGCCTTACCCACGAAATATAGACCACTTGTGTGGGCATCGAAAGGTGAGTTCACAAATAACAAAATAACCACTTATGAATTAGGGTGACCGAATACTAAAAGTAAATATAACCAAATAATGACCACTTAGGATATGCAGTATTGGAGTGCCCGTGCATATCTCCTCCATAGGTCAGTCAGATATTATGTATATATATATCAATAACCCCTCAATACTATCCTCAAAATGATCCCTCTCTTGTGAACCAGGGATTTGAAGTATTAAACACAGGCATACATAATATAATATGTTTACGATGAGAGTACACATCATTCCACATTTGCTCGAATTTTAATTCCACTTGTGTACAGCGACGTAAGTGATTCAAGAATATGTAGGATATATGCTTCTGGTTCCTTTGATCCTAGTGAGAAACATAGATAGACAACTATGGTGTTGATATCCTTCTTTGGTTAATTAAAAGCTTAGGTGGATACAGTGGTAGGTGTTGGCTGCCTTTCCTTTTTCGTTCCATTTCTTGTTTTAATTATTGATAGTGTTAGTTTCCATCTTTGGACCACTCCACGTCTGAACATATATACCCACCTCAAAATATGTGCTAAACCCCTTGTCCCCTCCCTCCCCCTTGGTTCTTACTCCCTCAGCCCCTGAACACTGCCACCCCCTCCCAAAATCCTTTTTATCCGGCATTGGAAGTTGAGTTTACAAAAAAAATAGAATAGTGACTTAAGATTAGGATGACAGAATACTAAACATAAATCCAACCAAATAATAACCACATAGGATTGTTAGAGTGATATACTAAAAGCCATAATTTTCTTGTTGGTTTGGATATGTTATAAACTTGGTTTTACTATTTTAATGAGAATCTTTATGGGCAATGGTTGCATTATATTATTTATTTAAATATTGTGCATGTGTGTCTTTTATTTCATATAGTAGATGATTTTGTATGTAGAGTATAGCTTACACACAGAAGATCATGTCATCGGTTCTTGTGAAATATAAGTTTAATGGTTCACAGTCTTAGATGGAATTGGACACCCATCGGTAGGATTGTAGCACAAGTTTTAGTAGTTTATCTTAACTACAGGAAACGATATAGTTTTAACTTGTTGTGCTAGTACACTTTGTGTGTATTGAATAGGACCAGTTTGGGTTAATTGTTTTTTATACTGACTATATAAAACAATTTAAAATCCCATGGTTATTATGATTACTTATGCTCTTAATCTTGAAATGATTAATAGACATATATATGTAGTGTTTGTTGTTTTGACTCATTAAAAGTGAGCTTCATTTAGGGATCAATAATTTTCGTGAATTGGATGATGACACTATATGTATGATAAATATTAATTATTGATAGAATCTACGTCGTGAGATAGGGATTGATGATAGCCCCTTGAGAAGCTTATAAGTTTTGATCATGTCAAACCCTGCAGGTGGATTATGTTAATCCGACATATCAAATAAGTTAAGTGGTAGGCTCAAAGATTAAGAAATCATTTAAATATAGTTATCAGTAATTTAATTTAAATGACGGTTATTTGTAATCTTAACGTGGGGAGAATAATAAGTATTTAATAATAAGAAGCTCGAAATATAATTTTGTAATAAGGACGGGAGTGCAATTATAATTTTTTAGTGGTATGAATTATAATTTATAACAGGAACTAATTCATAGTGGAATTAGGATTCCAACTTTTCATAGGAAGCCCAAACACTTATTTCTCCTTAAGGCCCCTATCGTAGCCTTATATATACGCCGACCCTGTCTCTTCTCATCATAACAATACTTCTCATAAGTTAGGATTTGTTCTATTGAGAGAGGAGAAAATCTTGGTGATACCGTAGCCCACACTCGGTGCAAGATTTGATGGCGAAAGGAATACGATATAAGATTTTTAGGTTTTTGGCACAGCAGTCGTAAATCAATCGTAACTTTTGATCGCACCGTTGGATTGGGCTGATTTTTAGATATGTCGTTTGGAACGCAAAGTTAATGCCATTGCATGAAAAATCAGGACGATTAGAAGTCATTTCGGTGGCGAACACAATCGATTTTTGTAGTCCAGCGAGAATTAAAAAATCTGACCAAATCGCAATCTAATGCTTTCAAACCCTAGTCTCTTCATATGGATCCTCTACATGATCCACAAAGGTGAAATCCCTTTATTCTTATAGGGTTTTAAACAAAAGTTTTTTGTTTAATCTATACGCAATATCAAACAATCCTGTATTTATGTCTCCATCAATTGGTATCAGAGCGATTGGTTTTCTTTGATACTGCGTACGGATTGAACTAGCCATGCTGTCCAGTTAAATCTATTCATGCATGTTGTTGTTGGATAGAACGTAAAACTCGTTAATCCTTGTTTTACAGTGTTCTTATCCCGCTATTGTGGTCACATAATTATGTTTTATATGATTGGATCCCACGATATTTTTGTTCGGGTTATTTTTAATGTGCATGATGATTTGGGTTTTATTCATGGTTGTAAATTAAATTTAGATCAGATTTGTGAACTCCTTAAAAGGAGGCATAGGATCTATGTAATTTTATTTACAGTTCAGATATAATAGTTTATGTGTGAACTCCTTAAATGAAGGCATAGGATCTTTGTATCTAAGATTGCAGTTTCTTTAACGAAAAACGTTGAAGAAGGCGTTTCCACCAAGGTTGATTCGCGACATAGTCAATGAAGTGGCGACATAGGTCGTGACAGGTTTTCAATGGATTAGGGATGATGAAGCTTGAACCATAATAGCATAGATTTTATTATTCTTATTATTGAATGGTTTAATGCTTTGTGTGATTGTGTGTTGGTCATATGTGTTTAATTATTAAGTTTCCTTATAATTTTGGACAACATGGATACATGACCATACCTAGATCACCTTTTATTTTATATTTAGTTCTTGTCAAATTAAAAAAGGGTATATAAATATAAATTTTGCGTAATTGAAAAATATAAGTTTTTTTTAAGAAAAGCAACAAAATAATTTTATTGCACATGTCTTTTATATTTCATACCCTTGTATTTTAATTGACTAGAATTTAATATAATTTTTTTTAACCCTCAGAAAATAATGTTTTAAATACTAAATGGGTGATGAATTTTTTCACATAAAAATTTCACGGTCTCCATCATTGGTTTGTAGATGATATAATTTATTTTTTGTGTGAATTTTAGTGCTCACCTCCATATCGGAGAGAATAAATTGCAGAATCATTGGACTAAATTAAATTATGGTATGTACTTAGATATAAATAATAGTATGCTCTCCAACTGAGTCTCTACGATTATTTGTAGGACCAAAGAAAGTCGGCTATTTAAATTTTACTTGACAATAAAGGATTGTCTAGATAGTATACTTTACTTGATAATAAAAGATTGTCTAGATAGTATGTATTGCTTGACGATAAAGGATTGTCTAGATAGTAAAATTTAATAGGTTTACATCTGTCTAAGAAATAACGAATAATAAACGACCTCACTAACAAGGCATATTTTTCATGGTTTAGGCTGCTGGCGAATACTTTTTAAAATGGTAGAGGGTACCATAGTTAAATATAGTGTTCAAAGTTGTTATTGCCCATTATAATTTGTATTATTATTATTATGTGATTTTCAGGATTTAAAATGGCAAACTCTTTCAACCCACTTTTTATTATACTCAACCAAAACAAATTGACTGGACCTAATTATATTGACTGGAAAAGGAACTTGAACATTGTGCTTACTGCTGAAGAGTACAAGTTTGTGCTCACTGAGGTTTGTCCAGAAGGACCTGGTGAGGGGGCGACCAAAGAGGAAACACAGGCTTATCGAAAGTGGAAAAAGGCTGATGAGATGGTACGGTGTTAAATTTTGGCTTCTATGTCAAATGTACTTCAACATCAGCATGAGTCTTTAGCCACCGCCTACAACATAATGCTGAACCTCAAAGATATGTTTGGGGATCAGGATCGTGCCGCAAGGCAGTTTGCGATGAAGGACCTCATGAACACAACAATGGATGAAGGAACCCGAGTTAGGGATCATGTTCTAAAGATGATTGGTCTTCTGAATGAACTAGAGATCCTTGGAGCTAAAATCGATGGGGAAACTCAGGTTGATATCATTCTCCAGTCGTTGCCAGATTCATTTAAGGGATTTTGACTAAATTACAACATGAATAAATTTAATTATTCTTTGTCGAAACTTCTTAAAGAACTCCAAGCAGTTGGGGGACTCCTTGGTAAGTCAACTAGTGCTCTGGTGACGGAGAAAGCTTCTACTTCTAAGCTTAAAAGC
This sequence comes from Lonicera japonica, assembly GCA_021464415.1. Taxonomy (NCBI): domain Eukaryota; kingdom Viridiplantae; phylum Streptophyta; class Magnoliopsida; order Dipsacales; family Caprifoliaceae; genus Lonicera; species Lonicera japonica. The sequence goes on along the minus strand of CM038464.1, from coordinate 85,626,940 downwards.
AAGAAAAAGAAGAAGAAAAATAACGCACAAGCTACAGTCCCACAAAGAGCAGCACGTGCATCAGTTGCTGGACCTCAAGGTGGAGTGAAAAAGCCTGTAGGCAAGTGTTTTCACTGTAAGCAGAAAGGGCACTGGAAGAAGGATTGTCTCAGTTTCCTAAACCGCCAGAACAATGGAGGTAAATTTTATTTATTAGTTGTTGAAACTTGTTTAGCGGTCCGATCTACCAGTACCTGGTGTGTAGATTCGGGAGTCACTAATCATGTCTGCAATACTTTGCAGGGGATCCAGGTAACCAGACAACTTAGGAATGGAGAAATTTATCTGCACATGGGTAATGCTACGAAGGTGGCAGCAGTTGTAGTAGGAGATGCTTATCTTCAGTTTAGTCAGGATAGGATTTTAGTTATTAAGGATTGTCTACATGTACCTTCCATTAGAAGGAATTTAATTTCTGTTTTTAGATTGTTTGAAGACAAATATTTTGTTCATTTTAATGATAAATCAGTTATTATTAGAAAAAATAAACAGTTTATTTGTTCTGGTACATTAGTGAATGATCCTTATATAATAAAGTATGACTTATCTACATTGCAACTATACGAATTAAATAACACTAATAGTTACCAATTAAGATAAAGGAACCTTCAAAATGAACCAAATGTATTTTTGGCACTTACACCATGGTCATATTAATCTAAAAAGAATTCAAAAACTGGTCGAAAATGGACCATTAGGTTCATTGGAAGGGGGGGGCACTTCCAGTTTATGAATCATGTTTAGAAGGTAAAATGACTAAAAGATCATTCTCTGTAAAAGGCTATACCGCTAAAGAACAGTTAAAACTGGTTCACTCTGATTTATATGGTCACATGAATGTTCAGACTAGAGGAGGCTTTGAGTATTTTATCACATTTGTAGATAATTGTAGGGGTGTGCAAAAACCGAACCGGACCGAATGGACCGACCGGACCAGGCCATATAATAGGGTTTTTTTCGGGTTTTATATATACAACGGTCCGGTCCGGTCCAATTTTTAGAGGACCGAACTAGACCGGTCCGGTCTTTGGTCCTGTGAAAAAAATACCCTATAAACCGGACCGGACCGATTATATACCTAATATACGAAACAATTACATATTGAACCATTTGTCCCAGCGGTTAATAGCAGGATTTCGTTATTTAGATCTCGAGTTCGAGCCCGGGGGCAAGCACATGGGGTAATTTTTCTTTTTGCTAAATTTTAAATTAAACTAAGTACATTGTTCAAGGGAAAAATAAAATAAAATGGAAACCACCCCCTAAAATTCAGCCGCCAGTCAACTCCAACCCACCCCCCCTCTCTCTCTCTCTAAATCCATCCCCTCCCACTCTCTCTCTCTTCCTAAACTAAACCCTAAATTAGTTCACACTTCACAGCCGCCACCATGCCACCGCCAGCCAACCCCAACCCCTCTCTTTATCTAAATCCATCCCCTCTCTCTCTTTCTCTTTCTTTTCTTCACAGCTGCCACCATGCCCTTTCAAGCTTACCCCTCCTCTGTCTCAATCCATCCCCTCCGTTACTCTCCCATTCTAAATCCATCTTTAAATCGACCCAAAGACACTTAAATCAAACGCCTTCATTGTTCATCCTCATCCCAGCCGTCCCCGTCGCCGACTCCGGTAACACCCAGCCATCCGAGTCGCCAAACTCCGACTGTCACCGTTTATCCTGGACCGATTTGGACCGACCGAAACCAACCCATTTAAAGTGATTCGGTCTGGTCCGGTTTTAGAAGGTTCTTCGGTCCAGTCCGGTCCGAAAAATTTTAAGACCGAAGTACCCGGTCCGGTCGGAAAACATGGTGAACGGTCCGGTTAACCGGACCGTGAACACCCCTAGATAATTGTTTAAAGTATAGATACATTTACTTAATGCGACCTAAGTCTGAAGTCTTTGAGAAATTCAAAGAATTTAAGACAGAAACGGAGAAGCGTCTAGAAAAATGTATCAAGTCACTACGATCAGATCGTGGTAGTGAATACCTCTTGGGATAGTTCAAGGAATACTTATTAGAAAATGGGATTACATCCCAGTTGTCTGCAACGGGGATGCCACAGCATGATGGTGTAGCAGAAAGAAGAAATAAGACTCTTATAGAAATGGTAAGATCTATGATGAGTTATTCAAACCTACCTGATTCTTTTTAAGGATATACTTTAGAAATAGCTGCATATATTCTGAATTTGGTACCATCAAAGTCAGTACCTATTACACCCATAGAATTGCGAACTAAGCGTCCCTAGTCTGCGGCATATTCGGCTATGGGGTAGTCCAGCACATGTGCTAAAAGGTAATGCGGATAAGTTGGAATCAAGAACGAAAATGTGTTTCTTTGTTGCATATCCAAAAGGAACCAAGCGTGGTTTATTTAATAATCCTCAAGAATATATTGTTATTATTATCAATGCCAAAATCTTAGAAGAGGATTATATCATAGACCATAAGCCCAGGAGTAGTGTTGTACTGAAAATGAGAGGAGAGAAAAATAGGGCACAATTTGTCTATACCTTTAGTACAAGAGGAAATACCACAGTAAATGGATATCGACATTCCATTACATCGTCGTAGTGGGAGGATTGCCGATACTTGTACACATCTTGAACAAATCACTAATACGTAGGTTCTTGAACCAGCACAACGTGTGGATAGTGAGTTAGTATGTTCAATATTTGTACAATCTACATAAACACAAGTAGTGCCTCGTCGTAGTGGGAGGGTTGTTCATCAACCTAGTCATTTTATGTTCTTGGGAGAGTCTTATGACAAGGTCCCTGATGAATAAGAAACGAACCATTTTTAACTACAATGAAGTACTTCAAGATAAATATACAAAAAATGAAAAAGGGTTATGAAATTTGAAATGGAGTCCATGTACTCTAACAAAGTCTGGGATCTTGTAAAACCACCCAAAGGGATAAAACCTATCAGATGCAAGTGGGTATATAAGAGATATAGAGGACTAGACGGACTTAAATCAAGGCTTGTTGCTAAAAGGGTTTACTCAGAAAGAAGGGGATCGATTATGATGAAACCTTTTTACCGGTAGCCATGCCAAATTCTATTCAGATTCTCTTATCCATTGCGGCTCATCTTGATTATGAGATTTGGCAAGTGGATGTCAAGACATGTTTCCTTAATGGAAGTCTTAATAAAAGCATCTATATGATACAACCGGAAGGATTCATAGCAAAGGGCCAAGAACACATGTTGTGCAAGCTCAAGAAGCCCATTTATGGGCTTAAGCAAGTGTCTAGATCTTAGAACATCTTTTTTGACCATGCAATCAAATCTTTTGATTTTGATCAATGTTCGGATGAGTCTTGTGTGTACAAAAGGCGCAGGCGAAACGCGGTGGTATTATAGGTATTGTATGTGGATAATATTTTACTTATTGAAAGGGACATGTGAATATGATCTTCAGTGAGGGTATGGTTAACAAGTCAGTTCGATATGATGGGCTTAGGAGAAGCTAGTCACATCCTTGGTATTAAGCTTATGCGAGATTGAAAAAATAGGATGTTGGGCTTATCCAAAGTACTTACGTCAATAAAATTCTTGCCAGAGTTAGTATACAAGATTCCAAGAAAGGGTTTCTCCTTTTCTAGGTATGGAATCACTCTATCCAAGATCAGTGTCATAAGACACATGATGAGATAGAGTGGATGAGGGGAGTTCCTTATGCTTCGGCAGTGGGAAGCCTCATGTATGCTTTATTGTGTACTAGACTAGACATTTGCTTTACCGTTGGTATGGTTAGCAGATATCAGTCTAATCCAGGGAAAGAACACTGGACTGCAGTAAAACATATACTTAAGTACCTTAAAATGACTAAAGATTTTATGTTGGTTTACCAGGCAAATAGTCTAGTACCTGTTGGATACACAGACAAGCATTTTTAGTCAAAAGTTAGAATTCCAGAAAGTCAACGTCAGGTTGCGTGTTTACTCTAAGAGGTAGAGTCATTGGTTGGAGGAGTATCAAGCAGTCATGCATTGCTGACTCCACCATGAAAGTTGAATATGTGGCTGCTTTAGAAATAGCTAAAGAGGTTGTTTGGCTCAGGAACTTCCATATGAATCTAGATGTGGTACCTTCAGTGTTATAAGATATTTCACTTTATTTTGATAATAGTGAAACGGTTGCGAACTCAAAAGAGCCGAGGAGTCATAAGAAGGAAAAACACATGTTCGCGTTGAGGGAATAGGATTGAGATGCATAGTTGCATGGCTTTGAGTCTAAATGACAGATTGTTAGAGTGATATACTAAAAGCCATAATTTTCTTGTTGGTTTGGATATGTTATAAACTTGGTTTTGCTATTTTAATGAGAATCTTTATGGGCAATGGTTGTATTATATTATTTATTTAAATATTGTGCATGTGTGTCTTTTATTCCATATAGTAGATGATTTGGTGTGTAGAGTATAACTTACACACAAAAGATCATATCATCAGTTCTTGTGGAATGTAAGTTTAATTGTTCACAGTCTTAGATGGAATTGGACACCCATCGGTAGGATTGTAGTACAAGTTTTAGTAGTTTATCTTAACTACAGGAAACAGCATAGTTTTAACTCGTTGTGCTAGTACACTTTGTGTGTATGGAATAGGACCAGTTTGGGTTAATTGTTTTTATACTGACTATATAAAACAATTTAAAATCCCATGGTTATTACGATTACTTATGCTCTTAATCTTGAAATAATTAATAGACATATATATATATATAGTGTTTGTTGTTTTGACTCATTAAAAGTGAGATTCATTTATGGATCAATAATCTTCGTAAATTGAATGACAAAACTATATGTATGATGAATATTAATTATTGACAGAATCCACGTCCTGGTATAGGGATTGATGATTGCCCCTTGAGAAGCTTATAAGTTTTGATCATGCCAAACCCTGCAGGTGGATTATGTTAATCCGACATATCAAATAAGTTAAGTGGTAGGTTCAAGTATTAAGAAATCATTTAAATATAGTTATCAGTAATTTAATTTAAATGACAGTTATCTGTAATCTTAACGTGGGGAGAATAATAAGTATTTAATAATAAGGAGCTCGAAATATAATTTTGTGATAAGGACGGGAGTGCAATTATAATTCTTTAGTTGTGTGAATTATAATTTATGGAAGGAACTAATTCATAGTAGAATTAGGATTCCAACTTTTCATAGGAAGCCCAAACATTTATTTCTCCTTAAGGTCCCTATCGTAGCCTTATATATACGCCGGCCTTGTCTCTTCTCATCATAACAATAATTCTCATGAGTTAGGGTTTGTTCTATTGAAAGAGGATAAAATCTTGGTGATACCGTAACCCACACTCGGTGCAAGATTTGATGGCGGAAGGAATACAATAGAAGATCTTTAGGTTTTCGACACATCAGTCGTAAATCAATCGTAACTTTTGATCACACCGTTGGATCGAACTGATTTTTGGATATGTCGTTCGGAACGCAAAGTTACCACTATTAAGTGAAAAATCAAGACGATTAGAAGTTGTTTCAATGGCGAACACAATCGATTTTTGCAGTCCAGCGAGAATTAAAAAATATAACCAAATCGCAATCTAATGCTTTCAAACCCTAGTCTCCTCATATGGATCCTCTACATGATCCACAAAGGTGAAATCCCTTTATTCTTATAGGGTTTTAAACAAAATTTTTTTGCTCAATCTATATGCAATATTCAAACGATCCTGTATTTATGTCTCCATCAAGGATGTTAACTATTGGAGTGCCCTCCATAGCTCAGTAGAGGTAGAGACTACTACTGTAACATTACATGACTTTTAAACTTAAAATTTCCCTATTCCAAGCAAAACAAATTAACTATCAAGTCAAATGTATAACGGATCAAGATGTTAAAACAATAGAGTGCAAAGAAAGGCAGTAAAACAATCATTAACAATTTCCTCATAAGTCCTAATTAAGTGAGCAATTAGGAGTACCAAAAGTCCAGAATATGAATTCGTTTCCATTACTTAATGGTCAATATAGATAATTCCCGATGAGAAGTGCCTATTAAACTATTTTAAAAATGGCCCTTTATATAAAGGAAAACTTTATAAAAGATTAAGGAAATATACAAACATCAAACTGCTCGTGGTTGATATCCATCTTTGGTTAAATAAAAGCTTAGGCGGATACAGCGATAAGTGTTAGTTACCTTTCTTGCTTTTAATTGTTGATAGTGTTAGTTTGCATTTTGGCCCACTCCGCGTCTAAATATATACACCCACCTCGAAAACTGTGCTAGCCCCCCGGTCCCCTCCCTCCCACTTGGCTTTTACTCCCTCAGTCCCTAAACAATGCTACCCCCTCCCAAAACCCTTTTTATCTGGCATTGAAAGGAGAGTTTACAAAAAACGAGTTAATTACATGTAACACCCATGAAGTTTGGCCTGTTTTACACCTTTAAACATGAAGTTTGGAAAGACGCTCATAAAACCATGAAGTTTTGAGCGAGTTTCACTCTTGCCCATTTTTGGATGTGCCGTTTAAAACACTAACAGAGAAGGCCATGTGCCTGTCATGTGCGGGGCATTTTAGACAATTTTTCCTCATTCCTGCCATTTCTGACTTCCCTCTATTTAATCCCTCCAAAATACACCTGTAAGTGACCATAAATACAAAGCAGGGTAGAAAAACAGAGCACGGCAAAATAATCAATTCAAAATAAAAAATGATTCATCTAAAACAACAAACAAACAATTATCAATTCAACTAAATCTCAAACTTGTGTGTGCAAAGTAAATGCAATCATCATTTGAAACTAATATACAAATGCCTAACCATTGTATTCTAATTTTCACATCATTTCCAAATTAACAGCGAACATCAAATGCAATGTTAAATATGTTTGTTTAGAGACTTGATACTAAGGCTTTCCATCCATAAGACAAAATAGAAATTTAATAATTAAACACATTCGGTGCCATAAACATTTACAACAAAGTTTAGTACCAAATCATGACGTCAACAAAATTATAATCTTTTCAAGTCATTTCTACCTTGTTTTTCTAATTCTGAAAGTGCCAAACCACTGAATTATAATCTTCAGATCATTTCCTAATTAATTTTGTTGATCAAAATTAAGTGTTAAATATATTTGTTCACACACTTTATAACAAAGCTTTCCATCTGGAAGAAAAATTAAAAATTATATGAAGAACTAATTTTATTTTTTTTAAGAGAATGAACCAACAAAAATACAAAATTATGTGCCATATAAAAGATCATATATGACTGAAGAGGCGTTAATGAATGAGAGTAATTATAATTGCATCGCTAAACATCAATATAAATCGATCCAACCACCATTTTCTAAATTTTAGGTTAATAATTAACTGAAGTCAAAATCTCTTATCAATATAAATAAAACAAATCATAAAAACAATTCATGTAAATAAAAAAAAAATCATAAAATGAATCAGAGCATTTGAACCTTGTTTTCCCGAAATCTTCAAGAGATAGGGCCTAGAACGCACATCGAGTTAGTCACCTCTATAATCTTTTATCAGAGAGGCTTTTCGACGGACCTTTACTCCCATGAACGGCTCTTGATATATCTTTCGTCTTATTTCTCTTCGACGGCCTCAGATTGAAGCTCTCATGATCACCGCCATCACCCTCTTTGCCGTTTTCGGTGGTCTTAACTTCGTCGTTTTTATGTGATTGGCTATGGGCGATTTGGACTCACTGATTCATCTGGAATCGTAACATTATTGACGGAGTTGAGTTAAGATCGGCGGGAAGTATGCAAAAACGGAGGTCAATGTAAAATCACGGGAGGCGGAGGAGTTACTTTGTGGAGTAATCTGATGAGGAGAGTTATGCTAGTGTAGAATGGCTGCAGGAAAGAAGATAAATTGTCTAAAATGCCCCGCACATGACAGGCACATGGCCTTCTCTGTTAGTATTTTAAACGGCACATCCAAAAATGGATAAAAGTGAAACTCGCTCAAAACTTTATAGTTTTATGAGTGTCTTTCCAAACTTCATGTTTAAAGGTGTAAAATAGGCCAAACTTTATGGGTGTTACATGTAATTAACTCACAAAAAACAGAATAAAGAATGAAGATGACCGAATACTAAAGGTAAATCCAACCAAATGATAACCACTTAGGATGTTAACCATTGGAGTGTCATCCATAGGTCAATAGAGGGAGAGACTAGTACGGTAACATTATATGAGCCCTAATTAAGTAAAGTAGAGAAATAGGGAGTAAAAATAACAATGAATTCGTTTCAAAATAGAGGAGAAAGTATATAGGTACCTTGTAGCGTACAGAGGGTGCCAGCGTCGGAGAGAGATTGACTGGCGGGGAGGGGATTTGGTTTCGTGGTTTTTTGTCGGGGAGAGAGAGAAAAAGGGAATGGGAAACGAAAAATGAGAATGAAATTTTGAGAAGGGAAAAATGAGGAGTGAGGGTTTTAAAAAACCTCCTTCTGCACCTTCTCCTGCTGTACGGAGGAGTAGTGTGCGCATTTTGCTTGCTTTTTTTACGTTGCGCGCGAGGTGTGTAGTTCATTCGTGCTGTGGATGGGTGTGGTGGTAGAAGGTTTTTTTTCCGCTCAGAGAGCAGCAGCTTCTCTCTGTCAAAAAATATTTCTGTAGAGAGAGAAAGACGCACACACAATATATCGTGAGAGAGAGAGAGAGAGGGAGGGAGAGACAAAATCGAAGGGAGATAGATGATTTTTCTTTTTCTTTTTCTTTTTCTTAATAAAAAATTAAGAATTTATATCATATAAGGCGGCATCTCGGATTGGGCTCCTCTATAGTGGACTGATTAATTGTAGTAGTAATGTTGATTAAATCTCATCCTTTTAATTAAAATGAAAGATCAAGATGGTGGCACGTCATTGTCCTTCTTAACAAAAATAAGTAGTAATGTAGTCATTGCATACAGAAAGATAACGCCGTCTCTTTTCTGCCAAACAACATTTTCTCTCTCATCAATTCCATTGTACCTTTTTAATTTCTCATTTCTCCAAATGAAATCTAAGCAGGTGACAACACGTCAACACCAACTTTGATATTAAACCAAAATCACAACGAAATTTGTTGGATACATCACAAAGAACACACAAACATAATTCTTTTATAATCTGCTATAATTAAATCAAAAAAAATAATTTTAAATTAGAGTAAAACTAAAATGGGTAAACGCGCTTAGAAATTTGTTGAAATTAAACCAAAATCGATCATGCCAAGAAATTATTTGGGTAACGTGATGATGGAGCAACAAAAAGAAATTGATAATAGCTTTGAAAGCAGCTAGTTTAGAGATGATCGAAAGGTTATAATTTGTTGAATATTTTAAATTGGAAGGATGGTAAAGAACAGAGAGAGAAACGGAAGAATCACCTTTTGACGGTGTTATTGTGAGCCGCTTTATAAAACTACGTGTCATCATCTTAACCTTTCATTTTAATTAGAAGGCTGAGATTTAATCAACATTACCACTACAGTTAATTGCTCCACTTTAGAGGAGCCTAATCCCGGTATCTCACAATGTCAATAATTTTGGGTGATGTTATATACACCTCTCTTTTGTAGCCGGAACACCACAAATTTGAAATAAGGTTTTTTTTTATAAGGGCAACCAAAATATTAACCATTCGGTGTTGTGGCTACAAATTAGGAGTTTGGTGCCCCCAATACATAACATACAAGTCGGTAACAAGTTACCGACTTAAATGTCAACATTCGGTGACAGTTTACCGAGTTTGAGATTAAAATTCGGTAACCTTTTACCGAGATCAAATGTTAGTGAAATATTTTTAAAAATTGACTCGGCCAAAGATTGCCGAATGTCAAGTCGGTAGAAGGTTACCGAATCGAATGTCGAAATTCGATAACAAGACACCGATTCGGTGCTTAAATTTGGGGTGTCACCATACGGGGTTGGTTGCCCAAATACAAAACATCTAAGCCGGTAACATGTTACCGACTTCAAGGTCAACATTCGGTGGCAATTCACCGAGTTAGAAGTTAAAATTCAGTAACCTTTTGCCGATATCAAATGTCAGTGAAATATTTCTAAAAATTGACTCGACCAAATTTTGTCGAATGTTAAGTCGGTGGAAGGTTACCGAATCGAATGTCGAAATTCGGCAACAAGACACCGACTCGGTGCTTAAATTTGAGGTGTCACCATATGGTTGCCATGATCATTTTTGCAGTGTTAAGGATACATTGGTGTTTTGGCTACAAAATCGGGGTGCCTATAACATCACCCATAATTTTTGTGGACCTCTTCTTCTTAGAGTATATTTTATTTATTTCAAATTGCTATTGACACTATTTTATAAATTTTTAAATATGCATTAAATAATGTCCGTATTTTCTTATCTTCTAATTTATTTGTTAAACTACATCACATTTCACATGTATGTAATTTAAGAATTAATATTTAATAAAATTGTAACTTGATTTAATTTTTAACCATAATTCTAATTTGTTTAAAGTTAAGGTTTTTATTTCCACTTTTTCGCTTTAACTTTTGTATTTTAAATGAAAAGAAAATAATAACATCACTTAATTTTATATTTATAAATATTACTTTTCTAGTGCGTTAGAGGAAGTATTCATGTTTCCAAATTTATCAAATTGTAAAAAAAAGAAATAAAGATTGTTATATCACATGTTATCACTATTATTGCCCCAATCATATATGTCTTATTATTTGTTCTAAGTTGAATTTCACTTCATGACTCCTGTTTACTCTATATATCCCATCTTATCACTATTATTTTTAATTTTTAATGCCTCCCCTATTATTTAATTCAGATTTTTTTATCTTTTGTTATATATCCAAATTAAGATTTCTTTTTTAGACATAAGCAATATATATCCACATAAATTGCACCAAATTTAGTGTCAAACTAGCTAAGTTTTGAACTCAAGATCTTGAGTTTTTCCTTTCTTTCCTACAAAACATAGGAAAGTTAACAATTGTTAATTTCTTACTGTTAAACCTAGTGGCAAGGCAATGTAGTGGATAATTTTTTTGAAATATTTCTATTTTAAGTAGTATTTTAGAATGATATATTGATATTTAATCTAGTACGTAGAAAAATTGTGTTTTGTGTGCGTTGTCCCCTTGTTACAAATTATAATATACTTTTACTGCCATAGGTAGGAACTTTGGAACCCTTCTCCATTTCAAACTGGCCATCGGAGAGTGTCTCAATGGACTTTATCAACAGTTTGCCAAAGGTGAAGGATTTTGTGTCTATAATGGTGGTTGTTGATAGGTTCTCAAAGTATGCCACATTCATTCCGGCTCTAAAAATGTGTTCCGCTGAGGTTGCAGCAGATTTGTTCTTTAGACATGTGGTCAAATTTTGTGGGTTACTGCTATATATCATTTGTGACAGGTATGCACAACTCACAGGTCGATTTTGGACCACGTTATCTGAGATGTTGGGGTCTCAATTAAAATTTTCCACAATGAACATCTTCAAACCAATGGGGCAGACAAAACGTGTTAATGCGCTGCTCAATGAGTACTTGCAGCATTATGTGACCGCAAATCAGGAAAATTGGGTTGATTTACTTGAAGTGGCATAGTTCAGTTGCAATTTACATCAAAGTTCTTCTACAAATTAAAGTCCATTCGAGTTGGCTACTAGTTAGCCACCACTCACTTTGCATGAAGTGGCCAAACAGAAATCCCAAGGTCGTTCTCCTGCAGCTTATCGCTATGCTCAAGAAAATCAAGAGAGGGTAGAAGAGGCCAATGATGTATTGGCTAAATCTATACAAAGAATGAAGAAATGGGAAGATGAAAGTAGAAGGCCGGTTGAGTTTGATGTGGGTAACCGAGTGATGCTGAAGTTAACTCCATAGGTTTGGAAGAAGGTTTGCCAAAAAATTGCTCACAAAGGGTTAATTCAAGGATATGATGGTCCATTCAAGATCGTCAAGAGAATTGGTCGACTGGCTTATTTCCAGCCCAGCTTAAACTCTATTTAGTTTTTCATATTAGATTTTTGGAAAAGTACGTTGAGGGTCCTAATAATCCAAGCAGGGGTGCTAGAACACGGGCTCCTCCACAAATCAGAAAATAATACACCAAAGTTGCCGAAGCAATCCTAGACCACAGAACCGAGAGTAAAAGTAAGAAAAATCAAAGAACTTATTCCTTGCTAAAGTGGAAAGGAAAGGCACCGGAAGATCGAGGCGACTTGGGAGAAGGATACACAGCTATAGCAATTTGAAAACATGATACACCGTAACTTGAACTCAGCCTTGACAAGGACGTCGAGGAAATCAAGTAGGGGTGGCTTGTTAGAACCTAAATAGTTGATGCTGGGATTGGCATGACATGATTGCACCTTTGCCAAGGCATGTCCAGTAAGAATAAGGGGTGCAGGAATTTGGAGGCTTTGCTGTGTGGGCAATTATGCTGCATACTAATTTGAAATTTTGTGCATTGGTGTTCAAGCTTTGGTATGTGGCCTTATTATTATTATTATTATTATTATTATTATTATTAATTATTATGCTAGTATACTAAATTGTACCCCATACTAAATGAACCATTTACCATTGATATTTTAAATCTCAATCACACAATTTATTATTTCTTATATATTTTTAAAAGTATAAAAATGTCTTCCCTTATTATACAGATATTAAGTCAAATTGTACACGCAGTTAAAAAACCTAGTGGACAAGTATATGTATTAGGCAATTAAAAAATCTGACAAAGTTTTATTGATTGTTGAAATCTTTATACAAAACTTTATAATCTATATCTATACAATATATAAAAGTACGAATAAACTTAAGTGTTTTTCCCTTTTTTTAAATAGACAAATATCTCCCTAGATTTTAAACACATTATTTGATTATAAGCACACGGTAGTTTGCCCTTGGTTTGTCTACTTCCACTAAGATTCCAAGTTCATCCAACTACAAATAATAGTTAGCTTCCTAAGAGTTCTAGCAACTATTGACTTTTGGTATAATTAAGTTTCTATAGCAAATATAAAGCTGTGTGCTGTATAAGAGTAACCATTAATCCATAATAAGAGTTTTCTGGGGCGCAATTACTTTTTCAGTTATTTAATTAAATGTAAGTTAAATCTGATTTTGTTCAAATAATTAATTAACTTTCTTCATCCTTGTACTATCTCTTAAAACATGCATCAGAAACATAACTTTGATGTAAGACAATAGTCTTGAAAATTAGTTACTCATCCTTCGTTTTTCTTGAAAAATCATTAATTACTTGCAATGAAGGCATTGATATCCCATTGTTGTATAATTTTTCATATTTTCATTTATTCATTATTTATATTAGATGCATCATCTTATATTTTATAAAGTCTCTTGTATATTTTACTTTATTTACATATTTTTATGGTAGTCTACAATATAATTTGCATATATAACTCCTGCCACATCCAATATTTTTATAAATTTTTTCTAAAATTCCTACTTTATGTATTCAGTTCAAGAGTTACTTTTAAGTTGTAGTTCGTTTAGCTTTACAATTTCCTTTAGTTATAATTCATATTATAGTTGATTATGTAAATCAAAAATTAATTAAAAAATCTATCTCTGGATATTTTGGTTGCATATAAAGTTGCTATAGATTCTTAAAGCCAGTTATGAAAAAAAAAAGCATATATCTATATCCATCTCTTCTATACTACATACAAAAGTACAAATAATTGTTCATAGGCACCTTTAACTCTCATAAAAATATCTAATTAGGACTCTCTTATTGTGACTAATTACATCGAATGAGGACTCTTACTAAAGAACATTTAATCACATGGACTCTTCAACTATATCTCAAGGTTTTGAGTTAATTCGCACATGTGGTTAAATTAATTAAAGAACTTTATACAAACATCTCTTATATCATGTAGTTCTTCTATTTTTTTATTATCATTCAAATGGTATCATCTTTATGGCATAAAACCATATTTTGGCTGTCTAAGTGTTTTTTTAAATATTTTCGTCGCCATGGACTAAAATTGAAACCTTAACCCCTATAAAGAGAAGGATTTATCACCCTAGCTAATAGTAGACCAAATCTATTTTACGTGAGAATAAGTCTTCTTTTGTTGTTTATTATTTTTGTATTTATATTGTTTTAATCTTTTTTGTTCCAACTTAAATCACTATAAGAAAAAAGGCCTTTTGTGACGAAATATTTTGTAACGGCTCGAAATCTGTTACTAAAGGCGTTTATTTGTCATGGGTTTTGGTCCCGTCACAAATAAAATTATTTGTTGCGGCTAGATATGTTCCCATTACAAATAGTTAGTTATTTGTGACGGACAATGATAAAACCGATACAATAACCTTATTTGTCACGGCTTAATTGGTTGTTACTAAAAATCTATAATAACAATATAGAGTGGTTTTTGAAAAACAACACAATCCCGCCCAAATAAAAAAATCAATCTCAGCCGTTCAATATTTCAAATAACCCTGGCCACACAATTTTTCTCTCTCTCTCTAAAATATCTTGCAGCCTCTCATTTCTCTCTCTCTCTCACTCTTCTTCTTCAAAGCAACTCATTTTTTTCTCTCTTTCACTGTGGGTGTTGCTGCTTCTCTCTCTACGCAACTCATTTATTTCGTTCTCTCTTTCACTGTGGGCGTTGCTGCTTCTCTCTCTACGCAACTCATTTATTTCGTCGCCATTCATTTATTTCTTTTTGTCTCACTAAGGTACTATTCGCATCTCACTCTTTTAGACCCACTGATGATTGTGTATTTATGTTAACGTGAGTGACGGAGAGGTGGGTTTTTGAGGCGGGTTTTTGCGATGGGTGACGGGGAGGTGGGTTTTTAAGGTGTATTTCTCTCTTTCACACTAAGATTTTCTGTTTGGGGGAAAGAAGAATGGGGGAAAATATGGTGGAAGAGAGAGATGAAAGAGAAGAGGACAGTGGGGTTTTTTTTTTTTGCTTTGAAATAGAGCCAAAAATCCACACTGATACTTTTTTTTTTCTTTGAATTAAAGCATAATTTTTTTCTTTGAAATAGAGCCAAAACATAGCATAATTTTTTGGGCTTTGAAATCCACACGAAGGTTTTCCGTTTGGGGGAAAGAAGAATGGGGGAAAATATTGTGGAAGAGAGAAATACAGAGCATAATTTTTTTTCGGTGGGAAAGAAGAAGGTTTTTCACACTAAGGTTTTTTTTTTCCTTTGAATTGGAGCCAAAAATTCACACGGAAATGTTTTTTTTTTCTTTGAATTAGAGCAAAAACAGAGCATAATTTTTTTTGCTGTGAAATCCACACTACTAGCCTTGAATGCCAAGAGAGATTTTTGGGTTTGTTTGGTTTGATTAAATTAATTACTGCTCTTGCTACTTACTGCTCTTGCGGTGGGTTTATTTTTGTCCTTTGAATTGGAGTCAAAAATTCACACTGAAATGTTTTTTTTTCTTTGAATTAGAGTAAAAACAGAGCATAATTTTTTTTGCTGTGAAATCCACACTAATAGCCGTGAATGCCAAAGAGAGATTTTTGGGTTTGTTTGGTTTGATTAGTGTTTGATTAAATTAATTACTGCTTTTGCAGTGGGTTTTTTTTTTCCTTTGAATTGGAGCCAAAAATTCACACTGAAATGTTTTTTTTTTCTTTGAATTAGAGCAAAAAAGCTATAGCAATAAAAAGCTAGAGCAAAAACAGAGCATGATTTTTTTTGCTGTGAAATCCACACTAATAGCCGTGAATGCCAAGAGAGATTTTTGGGTTTGTTTGGTCTGATTAGTATTTGATTAAATTAATTACTGCTCTTGCTAATTACTACTCCGGCCAAGAGGTCAAGCGGCATCTCCAAACTCATGCAATGGAAATCCACACTAATTAGTGAGAGAGATTTTTCAATCTCTGTAGCAGTGAATGCCAAGAGAGAGTGTGGTTATGCCTTTTTTTTATTATCGTTTATTACTTGCTCTCCCACTAAATTTGGAATATTTGTGGTATTCTGTTGTTATTGCTATTGATGTTTACCTTAGGCTAGATATCAACTTAGTACCAATGATTTTTAAAAGAATAGAGGAGTAGTAAAAAAATCTACACCGATAATTTTTATTTTTATTTTTTTGCTTTTATTATTTAATGAGTTTATGACTAAGATTAATAAACTTTGATAATTTATATGTTAGTGGTGTTCAGATTAATAAATTTTGCTAAAAGTCAACTTTATTTTTAAATTTTTCAAAATTTATTTTACTTATTTTTGTTTCCTAAACAAATTAGATAAGGAGATGATTTTTTTTTTAAAAAAAAAAAATTATTGAATTAAGGAAATATATCCTACAATAGATAATAACCTTTCTTGATTTGGTAAACATTAATTCTATACTTTTATTAATTAATTTTTTAAAAATAGTGCCCGCCTATTATACTTTTATTAATTATTATTTTTTAAATAGTGCTTGCCAATCATTTATGTATTGGTGATGTAAAAAAATAATTGGATGTTTATTAATTAAGAATAATTGAAGATATCTATTATTTATTTATTTATTTTGCTTTTTTAATATACCAACATACACTTCACACGTGTGGCGTAAATTTGGATTATCTAACCCAAAACTAATTTGCGATGGGTTTATGCTTTCTTTATACCTTTTTTCAATAAAATAAAAATAATATTTTTATCTTCCATTTAAATTGAGCAAGTAGAGACAAAATTAATAAGTTTATGACGATGGGTTTATGCTTTCTTTATACCTTTTTTCAATAAAATAAAAATAATATTTTTATCTTCCATTTAAATTGAGCAAGTAGAGACAAAATTAATAAGTTTATGACTAGGATTAATAAACTTTGATGATTTATGTGTTAGTGGTGTTGAGATTATTAGGCCATGTTTGTTATGATTAATAAAATTTTTGCTAAAAGTCAACTTTATTTTTAAATTTCTCAAAATTATTTTACTTATTTTGTTTTCTAAACTATTTTTTAGAACAACAGGATTTAAAATTCAAAATTTCAAATTAGATAAGGAGATGGTTTTTTTTTTCTTTTTTTTTTAAAATGATTGAATTAAGGAAAAATATCCTGCAATAGATAATAACCTTTCTTGATTTGATAAACATTAGTTTTATACTTTTATTAAATATATTTTTTCAAAATAGTGCCTGCCTATAATACTTTTATTAATTATTATTTTTTAAATAGTGCATGCCTATCATTTATGTATTGGTGATGTAAAAAAATAATTGGATGTTTATTAATTAAAAATATTTGAAGATATCTATTATTTATTTATTTTTGTGCTTTTTTAATATACCAAGTTCAAAAATCTTTGTTGGTTGTAAAATTAAATTTGTTATTACTAGAGGCATGTATTCATTTTTAAAGTTTCTTATACCTTTTATATTTTTTATAAACCCAGCCTCATGCAAAGTGATTCACCACTACCGGAGCACCAAAATACCATTTTTTTCATGGAGTTTAAAGCGTCGACGAACTCATCGAAAAACTATTTTACGTTGGGGTTGCACCCGTCGTAGAACCGCCACCTTTAAAAAGCCACTAAGAGCTTTACGATGGGGTTCTACCCGTCGCCGAACTATGACACGTTTACATGCTCCGACACAACAACAAACCATTACAATCCCAAAAGAGACACATAGACGTCAACCTGACTCAGACATTGCATCTACCTCTACCGTGAGAACACCGCTACAGGGTACTAATTTTTTCTTATTTTTATGTCTCTGTTATAAGTTCAAAGTTAAATTTACATTTAGAATATAATACCAAAATTATATTGAAACTAATGTTAAGTGTAAATGTTTTTTCTTATTTTTTTTTTGGTTGTTTATGTGAAAATTTGTTATTTTAAATAAAATAATAAACTTTTACCTTAGAATAATGAAAATCTTTCTTATCCCGGATGACGTTGGAACATAGGACCTATCATATTTCTTATTATTTTCAATTTTTTATACACTTTTTTACAATGACAAATTTAACATGTAATTATGCTCACAATGTACAGATGTTGTGAATAGAGTAAGCACTCCGGCAAGTAGACATCCTTCTCTTACCGTGTTTGGATATGTAAGTTCCCCTTTATTCATGGTTAATAATAGTTATAGTTATAAATAACGTATAAATTTCATACATTTAATCTAACTCAAATTGTAATACGTCCTGTCATTTAAATTGTTACAGGAGGATTACCATTTGCAACTTACGGTAACATTACCTTCCTATTCTACAAAGACTTTGCATTTGTTGGATTTTTTTTATACGTGTTATCATTAATTTTTTTTATTGCTAATGAGTGTTTTTTTTACATGCTTTAACAGAAGGAGTTTCTGCGCAAGAAAAATGTAAATATTGTTATTCGAGAAGAATCTGAATTGAATATAATGCTTAAGGCAAGTTACCCGTCCTAACATTTTGTTAATAAGCTATGTTATTTTTTGTTAAAATATATAGTATAACTAATTATTTTATACTTCATTTTTAATTTAACTAAATTAACAGAGAAACCAAGAAGCACGTACATCTTATATCGGCAAGGAGAAAGGGAAGGAAAATCAAGCTCCTGTTGTGGTAATTAATTTTAATATTCGTACTTCATTTAACATTGGCAACAAAGTACTTTTTATTACGTTCTGCTTCTTTTATTATTACAATTTTCATAACTTTATTAAATTAGTATATATGTCTATAATGCCTCGCATTCAGCCTTAAAGTTGATTCATTTTTCAACAACAATAAATTTATATAGTTTATGTTATTTTTAGGGATCCATTGATAATAATATTTATAGAGCTTCCATTTCTCAACGTAAAAGTCGACATATGGAAAATAATGATGTTCGACCAAGACAACTTGCCCAACGTTTGCGTCGTGAAAAGGAAAAGCAGAAAAAAAACCGTCATTCCTTTCAACAAGACCCAATTCCACCACGATTTTTTCCTGGTTTAATTCCTAGGCCACGCCAACGCGATGCTTATGAACGTGAATGTATTAGAATTAATAATTATTTCTATCAACACCCTTCATTATTGGAACCTGGACCATCTAACTATCATCAGCTTCCCGAAGACTCGCTCTTGCATCCTCAATGTTCAAGTTCTTTTAATTCTTACTCAAGTGATGAAGAATTACTTCCATCGAATAGTATGAATCAGAAATACCACTCACAAAGCATCACATCAACTCCAGTAAACTCTGAGCCTCATTTGGATCATGCACCAATACCACTTTCTCCTAATCGAGAAAACCGGTAAATCCAATTTTGGTTCCATGCTAATTCTTTAAAAACAATTACCCAAAAGGTTATTAAACAATTGTACAAGTTCCAATTTTCCCTTCCAACTATCATACTATTAATAACTAAATTTAATAGATTCCCTTGGCCAAGAGTTTGATGGGCAAATTAGTGCTTTTTTGAATTGGAGTTGTAAGTTTGATCTCAACTAAACTTTAATGACCATTTGGGAAATTTAGCCAATTCTTTTTCGCCCCACACATTCTAAAATACTATTCCTCACATACCACACTTACTTTAGGTTAACGCCAACGAGTGAACTACTTCTTGATGATACTTGGATAGAGGATGAGATATGAACTACAACTGTGACACCTCAGCCGCATGCTATTTTTGGGAGACATTCTATCGGTAGAATGGATATAAGGTGTCCTCATTGTTCAGCTTTGCACTGGAAAGCTGAAAGATTATCGAGTTCATCTGATGCGCGCCCATTTTTTGGAAAATGTTGTTTGCAAGGAAAAATCCGTCTCCCAAACCTCATAGCGCCTCCACCTAAAATTCAAGAATTATATGACGGCAACGATGACCAATCAAGATCGTTTCGACGTTATACTCGATTATATAACGCAACAAATGCTTTCACGAGTTTGGGAGTACGCATGGATGATAGGGTGCTCACTGGTAGGGGTCCTACTTCATTTACAATCCACGGGGAGCTGCGACATAGGACAGGTGTACTACAACCACCAGATGGTCAAGATCCAGTCTATGACCAGTTGTATATTTATGAGTCGGACCGTGCTTTAGATTATCGTGTTCAACGAAATCCGCAGTTGAGAACTGATGTATTGAGAACAATCCAAGATAATTTGTTACGATTTAACGCATTTTCATACAAGTTCAGACATGCGGCCGCAATTTTGGCAAGAGAACATTTGAATAATCATAATATCCCGGCTTACCTTCATTATGCACCAGCAAAAGATCGTCGAACGCATAACTTGCCCACATCTGATGAGATTGCTGTCATATTGCCTGGAGATGGTACTGAAATCTCTGGGATGAGAGATATCATTGTAAGGTTAAAAGGGAGCGATCAGCTTATGCAGATCAGCGAATGCCATCCAGCTTATTTACCATTGCACTATGTGTTATTCTTTCCGTTTGGTGAGCTTGGATGGGAACCTGAATTAAAGCTGTGGGATGTCAATTTGGGTAGAGCATCAAATAAACGACTTACACAATTGCAATACTATGGGTATCGTTTGTTCGAAAGGCCTACTGAGTATTCAACCATCCTAAGGGGTGGGCGATTGTTGCAAGAGTTCATTGTTGATGCATGGGCAGCAACAGAGCAAAATCGATTGACATATTACAGGCTCAACCAACGAAAGCTTCGATCTAATTTGTACCAAGATTTGGTCGATGTTTCCCCTAATGGGTTGGAGGCTCATCAAGTTGGTAAACGAGTAGTTTTGCCGTCTTCTTTTTCAGGGAGTCCAAGACAAATGTTTGAAATATTTCAAGATTCCATGGCCATAACTCGATACAATCAACATCCAGATATTTTTTTAACTATGACTGCAAATCCAAGTTGGCCTGAGATTAAATCTGCATTATTACCACATTAAACAGCGAGCGATCGTCCTGATTTAATGGCCCGAGTCTTCGAGTTAAAGCGACATGCCTTGATGGTTGAAATTGATAAACAAAAGGTATTTGGTGAAAAGGTGGCACATGTTTTCACAATCGAGTTCCAAAAGCGTGGGTTGCCACACATGCATTTGTTAATATTTCTTCATGGTCAAGACAAAATTCGAACATGTGAACAGGTCAACCGAGCTGTTTGTGCTGAATTCCCTGATCCAATTTCTGATCCGCTTCTGTATGAAACAATCAAAAGTTGTATGGTGCATGGACCATATGGTGTTCGAAATCTTAATGCTCCGTGTATGGAAGGTGGTAAATGCACTAAAAGATATCCTAAAGCTTGGGCAAATGAAACTATTATGGGCGATGATGGGTATCCAATCTATCAGAGGCGCAATGATGGTCGAAAACATACTCTTAAATCTGGACATGTTATTGATAATAGAGATGTCGTGCCATATAATCCATACCTCTCAAGGCTATTTAATTGCCATATAAATGTGGAAGTTTGTGCAGGGATAAGGTGCGTAAAGTACATTAACAAATACATTTTCAAGGGTTACGATCGCATAACAATGATAATGGGGGCCACAGATGAAATTAAACAATACATCGATGCAAGGTACATTGGTCCTCCTGAGGCGGCGTGGAGAATATTTGGAAATCCTATGCATCAAGAGATTCCATCAGTGCAGCGTCTGGTAGTTCACTTAGAGGGAATGCATCATGTTTACTATCACCCTTCAGAATTAATCGATGATATAGTCAACAGAGCAGAGGATCAACAAACCACTCTGACAGGTTTTTTTGCATGTTGTTCTACCAATGATTTAGCTCGAACGCTTACATACCAACAATTCCCAAAACATTCCGTTTGGCATGTTAAAGAAAAGTTGTGGACAGAGAGAAAGCAGGGAACCTCAATTGGTAGAATGTACTTTGTTAGCCCAAATGAAGGTGAAAGATTCTATCTGCGTCTTTTACTAATTGTTATGGAGGGTCCTCGATCTTTTCAAAGTTTAAGAACTGTTAATAATGTTGTACACCTCACATATAAAGCTGCATGTATTGCTAAAGGTCTTTTGGAAGATGATGAAGAGTGGATTCAATGTCTTAGAGAAGCAGCAATAATGAGAACAGGATCCCAATTGAGAAGATTGTTTTGTGTTATCTTAACGCAATGCTCTCCTTTGAAACCTGATGCATTGTGGAATCAATTTTCAGTTAATATATGTGATGATTTATCGCACAAAATTCGCACTTCTTATGGTATTGAGGCTCCTACTGATACACAAGTTCACGATTATGGTTTATACCTTATAAATCAGGTTCTTAAAGAAGAGTTTAGTGGATTTTTCGCCGATGCCGATTCCATCTGCTAATTGGAGTACTGTCGTCGGCAATAGATTGCTATGGGAACATAGGCAATTACAGGGTGAGGTGGACCAGATAAGTGTACAACAAAATATTGATCGTTTGAACGAATATCAGCTTGCCGCTTATAATGCAATAATTTCCTCTGTTTATGAAAATAAGGGAACTACTTTCTTTTTAAGTGGGGGTGCAGGTACAGGAAAGACCTTTGTTTACAATACAATTGCTTCAAAGTGTCGCAGCTTGGGGGATATAGTGATTACCGTTGCATCATCTGGAATTGCTTCAGGGTTATTACACGGGGGTCGCACTACACATTCTACATTCTGCATTCCACTTAATGTATTAGAAAAATCAATATGTGGATTCACAAAACAGTCATCACATGCAGAATTGTTTCGAAAGGCTAGACTTATTATATGGGATGAGGTTCCAATGCAACATCGTCATTGTGTTGAAGCAGTTAACCAAACCTTACAAGACATCCGTGACAGTTCACGGCCGTTTGGTGGTATTACTGTCGTTCTTGGGGGAGACTTTAGGCAAATTCTGCCTGTCATACCCAGAGGTGTTCGAGAGCAAATAGTGGAAGCATCGTTAAGGTGCTCTGTGCTTTGGAAAGATATACATATTTTGACTTTGCAGGTTAACATGCGTCTGCATGATGATCAATGCGGATTATTTGATTTCTCGAATTTCCTGAATGAGGTAATATAAATTATATATCTTTATTTAGTCTCTTTTTAGGTTTTGTTAATTAAATTGAATTTTTGTTGTTAATCTGTAGATTGGGTCTAATCCTCAAGAAATTATCCACCTTCCAGATTCAATAAGAAAGTGTCAAAGTGTAGATAATTTGATTTCAATTGTTTACCCAAAACTACAAGTGTTAAGTACGGTTACTCCAGAATTTTTGAAAGAACGCACAATTCTATCTGCTAGGAATGATGATGTTAGTGATATCAACATTGCAGCATTGACTATTTTTCCTGGTGAGACCGATACATACTTTGCTGCAGACAAAATGGTTGAAGATGACGAGGTAGATCGGACCATTACCCATCGATATCCTAATGAGTATTTGAACACACTCAATCCCCCTGGGCTACCACCGTTCAAATTAGAGGTGAAAGAAGGTTGTCCGGTAATGTTACTGAGAAACATCGCACCCAAAGAAGGTTTATGTAATGGAACAAGACTTATCATTGTAAAGTGTGGAAAATTTGTACTTGAAGCCAAAAATTTGACTGGAGATAAACATGGCGACTTTGTATTCATTCCAATAATTTCTTTGACTCCGTCATCGTCTGAACTACCAATCAAAATGACTAGACGACAATTTCCAGTTAGATTAGCGTATGCAATGACTATGAATAAATCCCAGGGACAGTCTGTTAAATTTGTCGGTATCGATTTGCGTACGCCGGTCTTCAGTCATGGTCAATTATATGTGGCTTTATCGAGATGCACTAGCTCCTCCCGTATATGTGTACTTATCCGTGATATCACTGACAACTCCACAACAAATATTGTTTATCCTGAAGTTTTATTATAATACTTGATATGTCAGGTACTACCACTATTTTGATTATTTAAATAGTTACTTTTTATTATTTGTAATTGAATTACACTATTTGTCTAAAATTTACAGTCTTGGGATGACAAAGCTGCTGAACTACGACGTATAAATTCAACTGAAAATCGAGGATGGGGAAGAATTAATAGGGTAATGTTTATTTGATTATGTTCAAAGTATTTAAGTAATAATTTTTTCTTCATTTTGATTCTAATATTTTACGTATCTTCAAAATGGCAGATTTTCATCGCGACCCATTTTCGTTGGCCTTATTGCGTGGGGGTGGATAGTCTTACCTTTCGAAATTTTATGTACCGAAAATATGGTGTTTATTAATAGAACCACAACAATACTGATAGTTGATATTTTTTTGTATATCTAAAGCCTTATTACCTTTTGATTTTTGTAAAGGCAACCATCTATTTTTTGGTAAATATGTAACTACTAGATTTTGTAAATGTGTTTGCTAAGATAGATTTTTGGTAGACAATGTATGCAATACTATTTTTGGTAGCAACGTGAATATTTATTCATTGCAAGCATAGTGGTCTATTTTGTTATTATACTAGAATGTAATCATTATATGTTTAGCTTGCACATGAGATAAAGTAAGGATCATTATCGTAAATAAGTGTTGCCTGAAGGTGGTTCGTATTTGGCTCTTCACCCATAAAAGGTATTTATTCTATTTCCTTTTTATTATTTAATTTTCAAATTTTATATTTTTTAACTAAAATTATATTTATTATCTAAAAAATTTCACGAATTATGCCCGTAGTGCCATCGGCACGGGTTACCCCTAGTACTATAAATATGATATGGCTGGGGGAACAGAAGGAGAATATTCCATCCATTATAATGAATTGTCTTGCAATAGGTATCCATCATCATCACCGTAATTCATAGTGATCGATATACATACGCACAATTATGTGAATCTTTAGTTAAACAAACTAACCCTACATGTGTTAATTAGTGAAAAGTTTACATCATTGATATTAGTTCCAGATTCACTTTATTTATCAGACGTCTAAAATTGAAATATATATATATATATATATATATATATTTGTGTTCTAAAATTACAATACATTAATTCTAGAGGAGAAAGGGTGCTTACTTGGAAGTGGAGGTGGTAGTTCTCGCTGTTGATTTCTCCAATTAGGGCTAGCGTTTTATAGGTGGAGGTGGTGGTGGTGAGCGACAACGTGATAATAGGTAGCAGCGATGGTGAAAAACGGTGGTGAGTGGAGTTAACGGTCAAGGTGGACTAGGGTTACGATGAAGGAGATATGATGGAGAAGAGGAATTTTGAGCGGAGAGATGAATAGGTCTAAGTGGGCGAGAATGAGGGTTTTGAGCGGGCAAGGTTTAGGAATTATGGAATGAATTTGGGAATTTTACAAATAATAAAAATTAATTCCTTTTTTACTTTTTTTCTTCAGACTTGGCACGGTTGGAGTCGGGTCAAATATTGTGCCGGGTCTTATTGGGTTTAGTTGCAAAGTTAATATGACCCATTAATTTAAAGGATGGAAAATCATATACGTGCGTATACGAGTTGTAACATTATTGGGTAGCACGGTATAACCTATTTCACCCTTTAAGCTAATTAGTTAGTACCGGTAACCCCAATAATCCAACATGATCAACCCGAAAATAATATAAATATGCTTTAAATGTAGGGATGGCAATACAACCCAACCCGGAGGGTTTTTGACCTGACTCGACTGAAATTAATGGGACAGGTTTGATGTGATTTTTTTAACACCGGAGCGAGTTCGAGTTTTAGAATAAAAATCCGATGCAAGTTCGGGTTTGCACAAAATTAACCCATTTGACCCACCCCGTCCCAAATTAAATATAGCATTTTTTTCTTAAATACCCTTACATAATAGTATAATTACTACGAGCAGGGGCAGATCGGGTTGGTTATGGGTTTATGAATATGCTATTCGATTCATGTTTTGAAAAATAAAACTCGCACCAGGTCGGGTAGGTAGAGTTTATATCTATGTGAGTTGGGTTTAGGTTTGGCCAAATTCAACCCGTTGCAATCCCTATTTAAACAGGTTCTTAATGGGTCCTATAGCATGTCTAATTAATGGATCTTAACGGATCTAACGGATCTTATTCTTAACAGATCAAATGAGCTCGACTAGTAAATCGAACGTGAATTATTAACTATGTTTTATTGTGTCCACCCAATAATATATCTTGAACCCAATAAGGTTCTACCAATTATCTTATAATTCCGTAACAATTTTACTAAGTCTAATATAATATTATTTAAATAAAACGACATCGTGTTGTTGCTTAATATTATATACTAGGGGTAACCCGTGCCGATGGCACTACGGGCATAATTCGTGAAATTTTTTAGATAATAAATATAATTTTAGTTAAAAAATATAAAATTTGAAAATTAAATAATAAAAAGGAAGTAGAATAAATACCTTTTATGGGTGAAGAGCCAAATACCAACCACCTTCAGGCAACACTTACTTACGACAATGATCCTTACTTTATCTCATGTGCAGGCTAAACATATAATGATTACATTCTAGTATAATAACAAAATAGACCACTATGCTTGCAATGAATAAATATTCACGTTGCTAACAAAAATAGTATTGCATACATTGTCTACCAAAAATCTATCTTAGCAAACACATTTACAAAATCTAGTAGTTACATATTTACCAAAAAATAGATGGTTGCCTTTACAAAAATCAAAAGGTAATAAGGCTTTAGATATACAAAAAAATATCAACTATCAGTATTGTTGTGGTCCTATTAATAACCACCATATTTTCGGTACATAAAATTTCGAAAGGTAAGACTATCCACCCCCACGCAATAAGGCCAACGAAAATGGGTCGCGATGAAAATCTGCCATTTTGAAGATACGTAAAATATTAGAATCAAAATGAAGAAAAAATTATTACTTAAATACTTTGAACATAATCAAATAAACATTACCCTATTAATTCTTCCCCATCCTCGATTTTCAGTTGAATTTATACGTCGTAGTTCAACAGCTTTATCATCCCAAGACTGTAAATTTTAGACAAATAGTGTAATTCAATTACAAATAATAAAAACTAACTATTTAAATAATCAAAATAGTGGTAGTACCTGACATATCAAGTATTATAATAAAACTTTAGGATAAACAATATTTGTTGTGGAGTTGTCAGTGATATCACGGATAAGTACACATATACGGGAGGAGCTAGTGCATCTTGATAAAGCCACATATAATTGACCATGACTGAAGACCGGCGTACGCAAATCGATACCAACAAATTTAACAGACTGTCCCTGGGATTTATTCATAGTCATTGCATACGCTAATCTAACTGGAAATTGTCATTTAGTCATTTTGATTGGTAGTTCAGACGATGACGGAGTCAAAGAAATTCTTGGAATGAATACAAAGTCGCCATGTTTATCTCCAGTCAAAATTTTGGCTTCAAGTACAAATTTTCCACACTTTACAATGATAAGTCTTGTTCCATTACATAAACCTTCTTTGGGTGCGATGTTTCTCAGTAACATTACCGGACAACCTTCTTTCACCTCTAATTTGAACGGTGGTAGCCCAGGGGGATTGAGTGTGTTCAAATACTCATTAGGATATCGATGGGTAATGGTCCGATCTACCTCGTCATCTTCAACCATTTTGTCTGCAGCAAAGTATGTATCGGTCTCACCAGGAAAAATAGTCAATGCTGCAATGTTGATATCACTAACATCATCATTCCTAGCAGATAGAATTGTGCGTTCTTTCAAAAATTCTGGAGTAACCGTACTTAACACTTGTAGTTTTGGGTAAACAATTGAAATCAAATTATCTACACTTTGACACTTTCTTATTGAATCTGGAAGGTGGATAATTTCTTGAGGATTAGACCCAATCTACAGATTAACAACAAAAATTCAATTTAATTAACAAAACCTAAAAAGAGACTAAATAAAGATATATAATTTATATTACCTCATTCAGGAAATTCGAGAAATCAAATAATCCGCATTGATCATCATGCAGACGCATGTTAACCTGCAAAGTCAAAATATGTATATCTTTCCAAAGCACAGAGCACCTTAACGATGCTGCCACTATTTGCTCTCGATCACCTCTGGGTAACAGGCAGAATTTGCCTAAAGTCTCCCCCAAGAACGACAGTAATACCACCAAACGGCTGTGAACTGTCACGGATGTCTTGTAAGGTTCGGTTAACTGCTTCAACACAATGACGATGTTGCATTGGAACCTCATCCCATATAATAAGTCTAGCCTTTCGAAACAATTCTGCATGTGATGACTGTTTTGTGAATCCACATATTGAATTTTCTAATACATTAAGTGGAATGCAGAATGTAGAATGTGCAGTGCGACCCCCGTGTAATAACCCTGAAGCAATTCCAGATGATGCAACGGTAATCACTATATCCCCCAAGCTGCGACACTTTGAAGCAATTGTATTGTAAACAAAGGTTTTTCCTGTACCTGCACCCCCACTTAAAAAGAAAGTAGTTCCCTTATTTTCATAAACAGAGGAAATTATTGCATTATAAGTGGCAAGCTGATATTCGTTCAAACGATCAATATTTTGTTGTACACTTATCTGGTCCACCTCACCCTGT
Organism: Lonicera japonica; assembly: GCA_021464415.1. Lineage (NCBI taxonomy): Eukaryota > Viridiplantae > Streptophyta > Magnoliopsida > Dipsacales > Caprifoliaceae > Lonicera > Lonicera japonica. Next base: position 85,598,409 of record CM038464.1, on the reverse strand, counting down.
AATTGCCTATGTTCCCATAGCAATCTATTGCCGACGACAGTACTCCAATTAGCAGATGGAATCGGCATCGGCGAAAAATCCACTAAACTCTTCCCACACTCTTTAAGAACCTGATTTATAAGGTATAAACCATAATCGTGAACTTGTGTATCAGTAGGAGCCTCAATACCATAAGAAGTGCGAATTTTGTGCGATAAATCATCACATATATTAACTGAAAATTGATTCCACAATGCATCAGGTTTCAAAGGAGAGCATTGCGTTAAGATAACACAAAACAATCTTCTCAATTGGGATCCTGTTCTCATTATTGCTGCTTCTCTAAGACATTGAATCCACTCTTCATCATCTTCCAAAAGACCTTTAGCAATACATGCAGCTTTATATGTGAGGTGTACAACATTATTAACAGTTCTTAAACTTTGAAAAGATCGAGGACCCTCCATAACAATTAGTAAAAGACGCAGATAGAATCTTTCACCTTCATTTGGGCTAACAAAGTACATTCTACCAATTGAGGTTCCCTGCTTTCTCTCTGTCCACAACTTTTCTTTAACATGCCAAACGGAATGTTTTGGGAATTGTTGGTATGTAAGCGTTCGAGCTAAATCATTGGTAGAACAACATGCAAAAAAACCTGTCAGAGTGGTTTGTTGATCCTCTGCTCTGTTGACTATATCATCGATTAATTCTGAAGGGTGATAGTAAACATGATGCATTCCCTCTAAGTGAACTACCAGACGCTGCACTGATGGAATCTCTTGATGCATAGGATTTCCAAATATTCTCCACGCCGCCTCAGGAGGACCAATGTACCTTGCATCGATGTATTGTTTAATTTCATCTGTGGCCCCCATTATCATTGTTATGCGATCGTAACCCTTGAAAATGTATTTGTTAATGTACTTTACGCACCTTATCCCTGCACAAACTTCCACATTTATATGGCAATTAAATAGCCTTGAGAGGTATGGATTATATGGCACGACATCTCTATTATCAATAACATGTCCAGATTTAAGAGTATGTTTTCGACCATCATTGCGCCTCTGATAGATTGGATACCCATCATCGCCCATAATAGTTTCATTTGCCCAAGCTTTAGGATATCTTTTAGTGCATTTACCACCTTCCATACACGGAGCATTAAGATTTCGAACACCATATGGTCCATGCACCATACAACTTTTGATTGTTTCATACAGAAGCGGATCAGAAATTGGATCAGGGAATTCAGCACAAACAGCTCGGTTGACCTGTTCACATGTTCGAATTTTGTCTTGACCATGAAGAAATATTAACAAATGCATGTGTGGCAACCACGCTTTTGGAACTCGATTGTGAAAACATGTGCACCTTTTCACCAAATACCTTTTGTTTATCAATTTCAACCATCAAGGCATGTCGCTTTAACTCGAAGACTCGGGCCATTAAATCAGGACGATCGCTCGCTGTTTAATGTGGTAATAATGCAGATTTAATCTCAGGCCAACTTGGATTTGCAGTCATAGTTAAAAAAATATCTGGATGTTGATTGTATCGAGTTATGGCCATGGAATCTTGAAATATTTCAAACATTTGTCTTGGACTCCCTGAAAAAGAAGACGGCAAAACTACTCGTTTACCAACTTGATGAGCCTCCAACCCATTAGGGGAAACATCGACCAAATCTTGGTACAAATTAGATCGAAGCTTTCGTTGGTTGAGCCTGTAATATGTCAATCGATTTTGCTCTGTTGCTGCCCATGCATCAACAATGAACTCTTGCAACAATCGCCCACCCCTTAGGATGGTTGAATACTCAGTAGGCCTTTCGAACAAACGATACCCATAGTATTGCAATTGTGTAAGTCGTTTATTTGATGCTCTACCCAAATTGACATCCCACAGCTTTAATTCAGGTTCCCATCCAAGCTCACCAAACGGAAAGAATAACACATAGTGCAATGGTAAATAAGCTGGATGGCATTCGCTGATCTGCATAAGCTGATCGCTCCCTTTTAACCTTACAATGATATCTCTCATCCCAGAGATTTCAGTACCATCTCCAGGCAATATGACAGCAATCTCATCAGATGTGGGCAAGTTATGCGTTCGACGATCTTTTGCTGGTGCATAATGAAGGTAAGCCGGGATATTATGATTATTCAAATGTTCTCTTGCCAAAATTGCGGCCGCAATGTCTGAACTTGTATGAAAATGCGTTAAATCGTAACAAATTATCTTGGATTGTTCTCAATACATCAGTTCTCAACTGCGGATTTCGTTGAACACGATAATCTAAAGCACGGTCCGACTCATAAATATACAACTGGTCATAGACTGGATCTTGACCATCTGGTGGTTGTAGTACACCTGTCCTATGTCGCAGCTCCCCGTGGATTGTAAATGAAGTAGGACCCCTACCAGTGAGCACCCTATCATCCATGCGTACTCCCAAACTCGTGAAAGCATTTGTTGCGTTATACAATCGAGTATAACGTCGAAACGATCTTGATTGGTCATCGTTGCCGTCATATAATTCTTGAATTTCAGGTGGAGGCGCTATGAGGTTTGGGAGACGGATTTTTCCTTGCAAACAACATTTTCCAAAAAATGGGCGCGCATCAGATGAACTCGATAATCTTTCAGCTTTCCAGTGCAACGCTGAACAATGAGGACACCTTATATCCATTCTACCGATAGAATGTCTCCCAAAAATAGCATGCGGCTGAGGTGTCACAGTTGTAGTTAATATCTCATCCTCTATCCAAGTATCATCAAGAAGTAGTTCACTCGTTGGCGTTAACCTAAAGTAAGTGTGGTATGTGAGGAATAGTATTTTAGAATGTGTGGGGCGAAAAAGAATTGGCTAAATTTCCCAAATGGTCATTAAAGTTTAGTTGAGATCAAACTTACAACTCCAATTCAAAAAAGCACTAATTTGCCCATCAAACTCTTGGCCAAGGGAATCTATTAAATTTAGTTATTAATAGTGTGATAGTTGGAAGGGCAAATTGGAACTTGTACAATTGTTTAATAACCTTTTGGGTAATTGTTTTTAAAGAATTAGCATGGAACCAAAATTGGATTTACCGGTTTTCTCGATTAGGAGAAAGTGGTATTGGTGCATGATCCAAATGAGGCTCAGAGTTTACTGGAGTTGATGTGATGCTTTGTGAGTGGTATTTCTGATTCATACTATTCGATGGAAGTAATTCTTCATCACTTGAGTAAGAATTAAAAGAACTTGAACATTGAGGATGCAAGAGCGAGTCTTCGGGAAGCTGATGATAGTTAGATGGTCCAGGTTCCAATAATGAAGGGTGTTGATAGAAATAATTATTAATTCTAATACATTCACGTTCATAAGCATCGCGTTGGCGTGGCCTAGGAATTAAACCAGGAAAAAATCGTGGTGGAATTGGGTCCTGTTGAAAGGAATGAAGGTTTTTTTTCTGCTTTTCCTTTTCACGACGCAAACGTTAGGCAAGTTGTCTTGGTCGAACATCATTATTTTCCATATGTCGACTTTTACGTTGAGAAATGGAAGCTCTATAAATATTATTATCAATGGATCCCTAAAAATAACATAAACTATATAAATTTATTGTTGTTGAAAAATGAATCAACTTTAAGGCTGAATGCGAGGCATTATAGACATATATACTAATTTAATAAAGTTATGCAAAATTGTAATAATAAAAGAAGCAGAACGTAATAAAAAGTACTTTGTTGCCAATGTTAAATGAAGTACGAATATTAAAATTAATTACCACAACAGGAGCTTGATTTTCCTTCCCTTTCTCCTTGCCGATATAAGATGTACGTGCTTCTTGGTTTCTCTGTTAATTTAGTTAAATTAAAAATGAAGTATAAAATAATTAGTTATACTATATATTTTAACAAAAAATAACATAGCTTATTAACAAAATGTTAGGACGGGTAACTTGCCTTAAGCATTATATTCAATTCAGATTCTTCTCGAATAACAATATTTACATTTTTCTTGCGCAGAAACTCCTTCTATTAAAGCATGTAAAAAAAAACACTCATTAGCAATAAAAAAAATTAATGATAACACGTATAAAAAAAATCCAACAAATGCAAAGTCTTTGTAGAATAGGAAGGTAATGTTACCGTAAGTTGCAAATGGTAATCCTCCTGTAACAATTTAAATGACAGGACGTATTACAATTTGAGTTAGATTAAATGTATGAAATTTATACGTTATTTATAACTATAACTATTATTAACCATGAATAAAGGGGAACTTACATATCCAAACACGGTAAGAGAAGGATGTCTACTTGCCGGAGTGCTTACTCTATTCACAACATCTGTACATTGTGAGCATAATTACATGTTAAATTTGTCATTGTAAAAAAAGTGTATAAAAAATTGAAAATAATAAGAAATATGATAGGTCCTATGTTCCAACGTCATCCGGGATAAGAAAGATTTTCATTATTCTAAGGTAAAAGTTTATTATTTTATTTAAAATAACAAATTTTCACATAAACAACCAAAAACAAAATAAGAAAAAACATTTACACTTAACATTAGTCTCAATATAATTTTGGTATTATATTCTAAATGTAAATTTAACTTTGAACTTATAACAGAGACATAAAAATAAGAAAAAATTAGTACCTTGTAGCGGTGTTCTCACGGTAGAGGTAGATGCAATGTCTAAGTCAGGTTGACGTCTCTGTGTCTCTTTTGGGATTGTAATGGTTTGTTGTTGTGTCGGAGCATGTAAACGTGTCATAGTTCGGCGACGGGTAGAACCCCATCGTAAAGCTCTTAGTGGCTTTTTAAAGGTGGCGGTTCTACGACGGGTGCAACCCCAACGTAAAATAATTTTTCGATGAGTTCGTCGACGCTTTAAACTCCATGAAAAAATGGTATTTTGGTGCTCCGGTAGTGGTGAATCACTTTGCATGAGGCTGGGTTTATAAAAAATATAAAAGGTATAAGAAACTTTAAAAATGAATACATGCCTCTAGTAATAACAAATTTAATTTTACAACCAACAAAGATTTTTGAACTTGGTATATTAAAAAAGCACAAAAATAAATAAATAATAGATATCTTCAAATATTTTTAATTAATAAACATCCAATTATTTTTTTACATCACCAATACATAAATGATAGGCATGCACTATTTAAAAAATAATAATTAATAAAAGTATTATAGGCAGGCACTATTTTGAAAAAAATTATTTAATAAAAGTATAGAACTAATGTTTATCAAATCAAGAAAGGTTATTATCTATTGCAGGATATTTTTCCTTAATTCAATCATTTTAAAAAAAAAAAGAAAAAAAAAACCATCTCCTTATCTAATTTGAAATTTTGAATTTTAAATCCTGTTGTTCTAAAAAATTGTTTAGAAAACAAAATAAGTAAAATAAATTTTGAGAAATTTAAAAATAAAGTTGACTTTTAGCAAAAATTTTATTAATCCTAACAAACATGGCCTAATAATCTCAACACCACTAACACATACATCATCAAAGTTTATTAATCCTAGTCATAAACTTATTAATTTTGTCTCTACTTGCTCAATTTAAATGGAAGATAAAAATATTATTTTTATTTTATTGAAAAAAGGTATAAAGAAAGCATAAACCCATCATCATAAACTTATTAATTTTGTCTCTACTTGCTCAATTTAAATGGAAGATAAAAATATTATTTTTATTTTATTGAAAAAAGGTATAAAGAAAGCATAAACCCATCGCAAATTAGTTTTGGGTTAGATAATCCAAATTTACGCCACACGTGTGAAGTGTATGTTGGTATATTAAAAAAGCAAAAAAAAATAATAAATAATAGATATCTTCAATTATTCTTAATTAATAAACATCCAATTATTTTTTTACATCACCAATACATAAATGATTGGCAAGCACTATTTAAAAAATAATAATTAATAAAAGTATAATAGGCGGGCACTATTTTTAAAAAATTAATTAATAAAAGTATAGAATTAATGTTTACCAAATCAAGAAAGGTTATTATCTATTGTAGGATATATTTCCTTAATTCAATCAGTTTTTTTTTTTAAAAAAAAAAAATCATCTCCTTATCTAATTTGTTTAGGAAAAAAAAATAAGTAAAATAAATTTTGAAAAATTTAAAAATAAAGTTGACTTTTAGCAAAATTTATTAATCTGAACACCACTAAAATATAAATTATCAAAGTTTATTAATCTTAGTCATAAACTCATTAAATAATAAAAGCAAAAAAATAAAAATAAAAATTATCGGTGTAGATTTTTTTACTACTCCTCTGTTCTTTTAAAAATCATTTTTACTAAGTTGATATCTAGCCTAAGGTAAACATCAATAGCAATAACAACAGAATACCACAAATATTCCAAATTTAGTGGGAGAGCAAGTAATAAACGATAATAAAAAAAAGGCATAACCACTCTCTCTCTTGGCATTCACTGCTACAGAGATTGAAAAATCTCTCTCACTAATTAGTGTGGATTTCCATTGCATGAGTTTGGAGATGCCGCTTGACCTCTTGGCCGAGTAGTAATTAGCAAGAGCAGTAATTAATTTAATCAAATACTAATCAGACCAAACAAACCCAAAAATCTCTCTTGGCATTCACGGCTATTAGTGTGGATTTCACAGCAAAAAAAATTATGCTCTGTTTTTGCTCTAGCTTTTTATTGCTATAGCTTTTTTGCTCTAATTCAAAGAAAAAAAAAACATTTCAGTGTGAATTTTTGGCTCCAATTCAAAGGAAAAAAAAAAAACCCACCGCAAGAGCAGTAATTAATTTAATCAAACACTAATCAAACCAAACAAACCCAAAAATCTCTCTTTGGCATTCACGGCTATTAGTGTGGATTTCACAGCAAAAAAAATTATGCTCTGTTTTTACTCTAATTCAAAGAAAAAAAAAACATTTCAGTGTGAATTTTTGGCTCCAATTCAAAGGACAAAAATAAACCCACCGCAAGAGCAGTAAGTAGCAAGAGCAGTAATTAATTTAATCAAACCAAACAAACCCAAAAATCTCTCTTGGCATTCAAGGCTAGTAGTGTGGATTTCACAGCAAAAAAAATTATGCTCTGTTTTTGCTCTAATTTAAAGAAAAAAAAAACATTTCCGTGTGAATTTTTGGCTCCAATTCAAAGGAAAAAAAAAAACCTTAGTGTGAAAAACCTTCTTCTTTCCCACCGAAAAAAATTATGCTCTGTATTTCTCTCTTCCACAATATTTTCCCCCATTCTTCTTTCCCCCAAACGGAAAACCTTCGTGTGGATTTCAAAGCCCAAAAAATTATGCTATGTTTTGGCTCTATTTCAAAGAAAAAAATTATGCTTTAATTCAAAGAAAAAAAAAAGTATCAGTGTGGATTTTTGGCTCTATTTCAAAGCAAAAAAAAAACCCCACCGTCCTCTTCTCTTTCATCTCTCTCTTCCACCATATTTTCCCCCATTCTTCTTTCCCCCAAACAGAAAATCTTAGTGTGAAAGAGAGAAATACACCTTAAAAACCCACCTCCCCGTCACCCATCGCAAAAACCCGCCTCAAAAACCCACCTCTCCGTCACTCATGTTAACATAAATACACAATCATCAGTGGGTCTAAAAGAGTGAGATGCGAATAGTACCATAATGAGACAAAAAGAAATAAATGAATGGCGACGAAATAAATGAGTTGCGTAGAGAGAGAAGCAGCAACGCCCACAGTGAAAGAGAGAAAAAAATGAGTTGCTTTGAAGAAGAAGAGTGAGAGAGAGAGAGAGAGAGAGAGAAAGAAATGAGAGGCTGCAAGATATTTTAGAGAGAGAGAGAGAGAGAAAAATTGTGTGGCCAGGGTTATTTGAAATATTGAACGGCTGAGATTGATTTTTTTATTTGGGCGGGATTGTGTTGTTTTTCAAAAACCACTCTATATTGTTATTATAGATTATTACTTAAAATTAGCACTTGTATGTGCATCACAAGATTCTAGTAGATAATATATATATATATATATAGTATTATTACTTAAAATTAGCACTTATATATGCATCACGAGATTCTGGTAGAATCACCGATATCTATGCGTAAACGTGACTTTGACGTCCTTTTTACTCCATTGCAGGAAAACCAATGAAGTGTTTCTTGGAAGTGTTTTGGGAGGAGAAAAAGGAAGGAGAATATAAAAATTGTTTGCCCTGTATATGGGATGAAAGAGAGATGGAGAATGTATATATACAAATACTTAATAGTTACTAAGTATTCACAATTAATATAAGCCAAAACAGAACCCACCAGAGTAGCACTTTTTCTTGACCCAAATTACATATACATATATATATATATATATATAAGGGGTAGCTTGGCTTATCACCAAATTAAGTAGCTAGCTAACTGTGTGCTCATATCATATGTTAATTATTAATTGAGTAATGTACAAATGCATATACTTGGAAATTTTTAAGTGCAGAATACTGTTCATGGACTGCAATACAGATTGGCCTATTTGAGGGGTCAAATGGATGCATTTTTTAATGAAACTTGGTGGGTTATCTACAAGATTAAAATACATATACTTGGAAATTTTTAAGTGCAGAATATTGTTCACGGACTGCAATACAGATTGGCCTATTTGAGGGGACAAATGGATGCATTTTTTACTGAAACTTGGTGGAGATGATCTTCATGATGTGTAGATTATCTCCACCAAATTTTATCAAAAAATTCAACCGGAAAGTGGGTTAACTACAAGATTAAAATACATATACTCGGAAATTTTTAAGTGTAGAATATTGTTCACGGACTGCAGTACATAGTGGCCTATTTGAGGGGATAAATGGATGCATTTTTAATGAAACTTGGTGGAGATGATCTCCATGATGTGTAGATTATCTCCACCAAATTTCATCAAAAAAAATTCAACCGGAAAGTGGGTTAACTACAAGATTAAAATATATACACCCAAAAATCCGCATATATATATATATAAATTTTGTAGTTAACCCACTTTCCGGTTGAATTTTTGGATGAAATTTGGTGGAAATATTCTACACATCATGAAGATCATTTACACCAAGTTTTATCAAAAAATACATTCATTTGATCCCTCAAATGCTACAATATCACTTTTTTTCAATACTCATTTGCAAGCTACCTGTTGGTTCAGGTTTTGCAGAATTGTAACCATCCTATAGTGGTAGCGATTGGGGGCTCGAGTGGGAAACAGTATGGATAGGGTTTGTTTTTTCTTTTGTAATAATTAATGATATGTTGCCCTATATTATATGGTTTTAGGTGTATGTAGCTTGTTTGGTTTGTCCTTTTGGTTTTTGTTGTAACATCAATTTTGTGGAGCTATGTCATAAATTTTGTACCCTTATTGCTGAAACCAAAGCCGTGGTCGTATAGCTAATATTACTAGAGATCTTCAGCTAGTATTGTTATAAACCAAAGGAAACAAATATTGTTATATACCATAGATGCGGAGTTCACAATTATGTAACAGCCTAATTGTGAACACCTCATTTTGCGACCCCCGCAAGAATCCTAATTTTTAAAGAAATGAACACGCATGTATGCACGAGCATTCTTAGATGCACACATACTTTTTACATGTGATACAGGTCAAAGAAAAAAAGCCGAAAGGACCCCGGATGATAAGTTACAGAATTATCGAAAATTACCGGAACCGAAAACCGTCAAAACTCCTAGAAACATATGAAAGGAGGGTTACAAATTTCGGATCATCCTAAAATTTTAAGAGTTATTATAAATTACCATAAGGAGTAGTATACTCGAAAATCAGCTCAATCCAACAGTTGGATCTCCAAAAATTCAGAAAATCATGAGTTTGTTTCAGGTGATCAAATGGAGGTCTTCTTGAAGTTAAAATGATCTGAAATTTTTTCACTAGATAGTTCTTATCATTAGGAAGAACATATTAAAATTTCAGCTTTGTCGGACATGGGATCCTCAAGAATCAATTTGTCTACCTTGCAATTCTAGTCAAAATGTTCTTCGTAGTAAATTAAAATAAATATTGGCCTTCCCGAGTTCTGATCGATGTAAACTTTGGACACAAGTTAGAAAACATATTGAAGGAAAACATATCCAAAATTCAACATAATCCAACGGCTAGAAGTTCAGTTCTCGAGGTTGTTATACTCAAGTACGTTTCCTACACGGGAACAAACTCTTTGTGCTAATTCGAGGAGACCAAGTCCTTCCCGAACTCCGATCGTCTTGAAATTTTTAAAGAGTCTAGAAGACTTATATTTTCAATACATATCCAAAAATTAGTATGATCCAACGGTGAGAACCTGACTTGTCGTGAAAACAAGGGACCTTGTCTACAACAAGTACGTTTCCTATGCGGAAACAAACTCTTTGTACCAATCAGAACGAAAGGGAACCTTCCCGAAACCTGATCGACTTGAAATTTTGACACGATCCAGAAGACTTCTATTCCCAACACATATCCAAAAATTAGAATGATCCAACGGTGGGAAGATTTTATGATAAGCTCCAAGAGTCCTGGTTGCAATCTCTTTTCCTGCTCTCCAAGTATTTTTTCAACTATAAATAGACCCCCCCTCCATTCATTATTTTCATCAACAATCAAGGGGATTTCGTGGTACACACCAAGAGATTCTTATTCTCTCCCTCCAAGGAGGCTCAGGTATAATTTTCTCTCTTTTCTTTTATTTATTCGGCAGTTTTATAATTTATATTCTTGTCTGCATAATTTCTATCGCTTGATAGCTTTTCAAAACCCCTTTTCAAATTGTTTTTCAAAACCAAAGGTGTATAATAAACCCTAATCTAATTCCAAAATAGTATTATTACTTTCTTACTTTTTTAAAAGCCCGGATTAGCGGTATTGTTATATAAAGGAATCGATAATCGTTATATATCCAATCTAACTCATAGATTGCGGTGTGTATGTAATAAATACTCGATTATGAAAGCGCTATTGCCATCTATACCGGTTTAATCTATAGACTATGGTACACGATTGGTTAACTCGCCTCATATAATATCGAGTATAAGATTCCACATTGAATCGGTTTCCAAAAAGCCTAATACTTTACAAAATCACTTGTTTCATTACATCTACTATTTTCAAACTCTCTTTTTCAAATCACGCACACACACATTTATTTTCAAAATCATGGGCGAACTAGACAACACATCGTTTTCATCCGATCCCCAAAATCCCGATTTTTAAGGCAAGCACGAAAATCTGTAAAGTAATAGCAATAGCATGCAAGAGCTGAATTATAACACACGCATATCCTACTCAAGAGACCGAAAGGGCGAATTGGGTGCCTAACACCTTCTTGATTCGTAACTTAATCCCCGAACCTTCGAATCAACTAGTTTCGCATACATTGTGTATAAGAGGATATTTAGTCCATAAATACGTCTCTTTTACACAAACCTTTTTGTTTGTTTAGTAAAACAAACTGGCGACTCTTATTCTTTCCAAAACCGATTTTCAAAACAACAACGGAATCGCCGCGCAGGAGGACCCCCGGACATCGAGAACGCGGGTTCTCACACTGACTTTCACTATAGCACTAAAGTAAACCCCAAACTCACATCTAAAATGACATTTTAATATAAATAACATAAACATGTAAAAAAGCCATTTTTTTCTTTCTTTTCTCTTTTGTTTTGATTAATGATTCAATTATATATGTATTAATTTTATTTTCTATTGTATATGTATTAATTAGAAAACTCACAATTAGGTAATATCATTTTTGTTTAATGTGTGTTTTGACTGGTTTTATGGCAGGATGAAAGGCTTCTTGGGTATTTGAGAGAATGAAGACAAGAGGTTTCCACTTGAAGTTCGAAGAGAAAGGTATTTTTGATATGATAGAATATTATATTATACTATACTTGCTAAGAAGAAATGGTTTAGGTTTTGTGTGTTTTGATGGTTTGTACGAAGTGGTTCAAAAATTTAATAGTTTTAATATTTATGGTTTTGGGATTTTCTTATTCACCCTATATATATGGATTACATTCAAGTATTAAAACAATATTGGAACAGTTTTTATAGGACTATTTTTATCCATTTATGTATTTCACTTGCACTGTTTTAGCGAAGTTGCGTGGTGGAAACGGCTCATCTAGCATTGGCAATGTAATTTTATTTATGTCACGTATATTTTATAATTTACATTCAAAATAGTTATATTTATTATAAGTTTTTGATAACTCAAATTTATACGCGCAGGTTCCTACTTCATTAAGTGTTCAACGCCCAGACCTTGACCTAGACCTAGACGAAAGCTTTTCTCGCGAGGTTAGTGTATTTTCTAATTTACACTTATACTTGAAAACATCCACATATACTTAAAATGTAATATAAGGAATATTATTTATTTATTTTTGAATAGTGTTGCTCAATTTTACAAGAATATTATAAATGCCCAAAGTCTCCCTAATAGTATTTGACCACTTTATGAGATCCGATGTAGTGCTTAATTAGTAAATAGGGATCGATATTTTTTTTTTCAATTTAATGTTACAAATATTACTTTAAGTTATTTAATGTCTGAAAACCTTTATTTTTTTTATTTTTTATGTTTTAGGAAATGAATGAAGAGGAATGAAGGTTGTGCAAGCAAGCTTACTATAATAAACTTCTTTTTAGGAAATATAGACAATGGTTTAATTTGCCTTAGACTATGTTGTTGCACCTTTTTATAATTTTGGATTGATATTGAACAATATGATATGCTCCTTGGTGGATAATACTTTTGAATATTGTATTTTGGTTTAGTTTAAACTATGTAATGGAGATTTTGTTGACATTATTCAGATTTTCTTTATTCGTGTTCAATTAGTTTGTTGTAATTAAAAATTTAATAATAACAGCATTCAAGTATCAGTCAGACAAAGCAACAATGCTGTGACGATGCTCAACACTTTTTTGTGACGGCTAATATAAGTTGTCACAAACAGGGCACAACACTTTTTTGCAACGTCTAATATAAGTTGTCACAAACATGGCACAACACTTTTTGTGACGGCTAATAAGCCGTCATACATAAGGTACATGGTTGTTTGTAACGAGAATTATCTGTCACAAATTCACTATTTATGACTGACAAAATTACGTATTTGTGACGACAATTGTCGCCACAATAACAATATAAGTAGCGCTTCAAGCCGTCACAAATAGACTGTGACAATAAATTGGCAAAAATGACGGGTTTTTTGTATCACCAACAAAACCGTCACAAAAAGTATTTGTGATAGAATTTTGCCGTTACCGAGTTTTTGAGACACCCCTAACTTGTAACGCTTCAAAAATTGTCGCAAAACCATCACAAATGTGTTTTTGTGATGGATTTTAACCATTTGTGACGATTTTTCACCCGTCACAAAATGCCCTTTTTCTTGTAGTGAATTATTAGGGTAAAAATTTAAGTAATCACAAATTTCTTGCTGGACTATTATTTTGGTGATCCCAAATTTGGTTAAGTTGCTTATTTTAGTATATGAGCACATAAACAACAAATGCACGCACCATTTCTAGATTAAATAACTATCATCATTCGGTAGAATTTTAAATGCTCTCCATATCTTTTTAATTGATAGTCCCATTTTCTATTTCAAGGTTTTTGAAATTAATATCTTTTTCTGACATAATCATGTACTATTCTCAACATAAAAAAAATGAAGGTTTTGGTCTAAAGATTTTTATACCTATTACAAAGACTTATACCATCATAAATCAATCATTTTTCTAGCCTATTATTTAAGATTTGATTTAGTTTGTTTAAAGTTATAGTTAATTTTTTTTAATAACATTTAAGTTTATTTTATGAATACACCTCTGTGGCACGAACTTTATATTGATTTCTCTCTATTTAATTAGTTTATACATAAGCTTGTAAAATTTTATATAAGTGGCTAACAAGAATGGGTTTATCATGATATCCATGTAATTTTAATTGTTACTCTTAAATATATTTTATATTTATAATATCCTAAATAATACTAAACACATCTAAACTCAATCTAATAACATTCTAAAAACATTTATGTTCATTCATATAATACATTTAAATTCTATTCGTCTTTCAAATCAGCATATTTGAAACGTTAATATTAAGATTTGTTAAAATACAATGTGCACTTTATTATCCTAATTTATCATTCAAATCCATAGAAACTCTAAAAAAATAAATGAATTCTAGCCCGAATATCGATCATATTGAAACAATTTTAACCTTTTGAGATTGACCCAATAGGAAATAAAAAGAAAAAAAGAAAATCATTAGAATTCAGTTTTTTAAAAAAGAAGGTCAAGCCCCAAAAATCCTGAACGATAGATCATTATTTTATTAAAAGAAATAAATAAAGTGACTCTGAAATTTCCAAACTCAATGGCCTACAATGAAAAAGGAGGAGGACATGAACCGTACTAAGCACAAACTAAAAGAATCCAATTGGCTTTATAAACCAGCCCACCAAAACTAAGCAAATCAGAGTTCATTAAAAATACAACCAAAGAAGAAGACACTTACATCAATACAAAATTTCCTTTAGTCCAAAATTTATAGTTTAATTTAATTTTCATATATTTTTAATAAAACACTAATCACTACACCAAAAAGGCAGATTTGTGACTGTTGGTCTCGCTGTACTTGTGACTACCAATGGCAGTCACAATTTTGTGACTGCTAATAACAGTCACAATGTTCAATTAGTCATAATTTTAAATATCTGTGACTGTTAATGGCAGTCGCAACATTAGCATTATATTATGATTGCATATGGCAGTCACAACCGGTTAAGTTTGTGACAGTTAAACTTTGTAACTGTCCAATGCAGTCATAAGTTAGTTTCAATTAATTTCTTATTTTTATAAACCTTTTTAGTCATCATAAATATATAACAAAACAACGTCACTTGATTTTGTATACAAATACAAACTAACAAACCCTAGATGACTCTCATTGTCACTTCCATTCTTTCTTACGCAGATTCACTCCGTATGGCTTGCTATCTCTTTCTCACCAGTTGATATTGCCCCATTTCGTTCACTCTCTGGTGGCAGGTCTCTCAGATTCGCTCATCAGTTCACTAATTTGACTCTCTAGGATTCACTCGCCACTAATTCATTCTTTGGCCGCTGGTGTACACGAGGTAAGCTCATTTTCTTCCTCGATTGGGGCTTCTTTGTTCAAATCTAGTTTATTTATTTATTTATTTATTTATTTTTACAAAAGACACTAGCCTTCGAAAAGGCTAAACAAGCATTATTGAGCCACAACAAACAACTTCAGTCCACTTAGGAGCTCTTTGCTTGCTTTCATTTACTGAACAAGCATTATTGTAGAGTTGGTGCAGGGTGATCTTCAGAGACTGAGCGCTGTAGCAGGAGCATTGAGCCATAGCAAATAGCTTGACAACAGGAAGCTACTTGGTAGGTACCTGAGTGCATTAATGCCTTTCCTAAAAAAAAACATGTATCAAAAAGTTGCAGTCCTGAGTTGAGAAAGTAAGTCTATACGTGTCTTGTAACTGCCAAATTTTCGTCTCGTGTTTAAATTAGTATACAAGGGTGCTAATTTTTATTATGGACTGAAATGTATAATAGGTTAACAAAGCAATAATGGGCCACATATATGAACAAGAGACCTTGGAGATTATAAAGAGACTTGAGAAGAAAAAGGAAGCAGTGCCTGGGGATCATCACTGGAACATATTTACTTCTTGAACTATATATATTGAAGTGAAGCCTAGCCAAATATCAAGATAAGTGAATTTGGTAAATGTATAATTGTGTTACCCTATTTTCGTAAATTTGAATATAGATGGAATGTGTAATATGAATATTGATTAGTTTGTATTAGTTTGTCATGTCAATATTGAATCGTTTGTAATTTGAATGCTTTGTGAATATTGATTGGTTTGTAATTTGAATGCTTTGTGAATGTTGATTGGGATTGTAGTGTGAATAAATTGATTTGACTGTAGGTAAAAAAATTGGTTTTCTAATATTTTCAAATTATTTTTTTTAAAATTGTTTCAAAATTTATGACTATTCATAACAGTCACTTATGACAGTCACAAAATATGAAATTTGTGACTGCCATAAGTAGTCACAAAGTACAAAATTTGTGATTGTTCGTATTGTGAATTTGTGTGATTGTCAATGACAATCACAAATTGTGTACTGTGTGACTGCCATTAGCAGTCACAAATTTCATATTTTGTGACTGTCAATGGCAGTCACAAATTATCTTTGTGACTGCCATGGAAAAGTGGTCACAAAAGTCATAAAAAGAGATTTATGACTATTATGTGACTGTTTTTGGCAGCCACAAAGTTTTTTGTGACTGTCATTTCTGTGACACTCATTTATGACTGTTTTAGTCATTTGTGACTATTTTTGGCAGTCACAAATCCGCAATTTTTGTGTAGTGAATTTAACAGCACCAATGGTTAGCAATAAAAAACTTGTTACTATAATGACATTTGGTGCATTGATATTGTCTTCAAAAGAATATTGTACTATTAATTTTGGACTTCCCTGAAATTAAAAATATTAATTAGTTTCTTTATTTTTTACTTTTTTACAAAAAGCTCTTTCAAATAGAAAGTTCAAGTTTTGACAAACACTAAAATCACGTGCAACACACGTACACAAAAACTAGTTCATAAAAAGAGGGGGATCAATTGTTGCTTCACCACTAAGGTAGGTAAAAGGTCAAGCTAAAGCGGCACCAAGCAAACTATTTAGTCATAGGATACAATGTCCGAGTCTAACATGTCTCAGACAATATCATCCAAATGTTTTATTTGTGGTGGGACGATGTGCTCTTTATGCATCCTATTTTTTAGATTTCGTTTGAGTTTTAAATTGAATTATATAGCTTAAAGTGCACAAAAGGAATTATATAAGTTAGTACACATATATGGATGCAGCATTTTGTGCATTGATTCTAATATAATTACTAAACCAACAAAGCATGGATCACAATTTCAATATTAACATCTTCTAGGAAAGTGCATAAATTTTGTGCATAAGGTATTCTATCATTTCTAGGTGGGAAAAGGATATTAAACTTAGTGGCAATGTTTAGAACCAGGACTTACTAAGTTGGTTAGATCGAGTTGTGCTGCAAGTTACATGCATTTAGAATATGATTAAGACGATTCCATTTTACTACTATATAAAAGCATCTCTAATAAGGCTGTGTAAAAATAGCCAACTCAGTTTTGTGTAAATTTTTTGTTGCTTTAATGGTTGTGTAAAATCCATGCCAACTGAGCTCTTGTGTATAAATGGCCGTGTATTTTGCACATCCACTCTCCACCCACTCATTATATTTCCTCATTAATTCAAT
The DNA here is from genome assembly GCA_021464415.1 of Lonicera japonica. Lineage (NCBI taxonomy): Eukaryota > Viridiplantae > Streptophyta > Magnoliopsida > Dipsacales > Caprifoliaceae > Lonicera > Lonicera japonica. The sequence continues at coordinate 85,581,060 of CM038464.1, read as the reverse complement.
CACACCACTCACATTCTCTCTCCACCCACTCATTATCTCTCCTCATTTATGTAGTTTTTTGTTCTTCATGTGGCTATTTTTTTTTTTGGACCACTTCTTTGTACACATGAGTATTAATAGTGGTTGTTAGAGAGTAAATAGGTATATGTAAATTTTTTGTGTAAAACTCACTTGCCATGTAGGATTTACTCAATAATCTTACACAGCTCTATTAGAGATGATCTAAGTATAGATATGGGATACAATTGTTGCAATGATGGCATGTTATAACATATTGAACGATAACTAATCAGATAACAAAATCAAAGGTTCAAAAGACATCAATTGCTCTTTTGTAATTGGAACTGTTTGTCATTGATTTTAGAAACGTTATAGGACTCTTAACTTGTGATGGATGTAATATTTGGATTTGAAAAGAAAAAGAAAATCAAAATCAAAAAAATTGAGTTCAATGATAGGAATTACCATTGATACTCATGTCTCCATGTTGTAGAGCATATATGTTTGCACTGTTGACCTTGAAGGTCTTAATCTTATTTTGATAATAACAATAAATTAATCATCTGTAATTTAACATATTCTTGATATAAGATTATAAATTTCTTATTTGGAAAATCAAGAATAGCATGATTTCTCAAAGGAAGTTTGACAAGGATCATTCAATCAATATCCGATCAAGTCAACGAAGCATTCGACTAAAACCGATCTACCCGAATTCAGATCATTCTTCTACAAGCGTTGGACAAGACAAGAAGATCAATCTCATCACCCACAAGCTAGCAATGCAAATCCATGAAGCACAAAGATCAAGAATCATATGCAAAAGCTTCAAGGGAAAAGCTTCAAGTGAAGAATCAATTTGAAGAAACAAATCGAAGCATTCGAAGACTCATCTATTCGGTAATTGAGTGTTTGCTTAGGATTAATGTAAATTTTCTTAATTGATTGATTATATAGCTCAAACATGAACTTGCATCTTTTAAAGATTGGTTTAAACTAGCTTGAAATTGAATTTATTTGAAAAACATCATTTTACAAAAATTGAGTTTCAAAATAAATTCATATTAATTTTAAATGATCATATTTTAAGCTATAATAAAAATGGGTATCTTAGAAACATATATTTGAGGTTCATAAATCATTAGAATTTTATTTGGAACTAAATTATTAAATTGGAAAAATATTTTTATTTTTCGTTTAAAATTCGCTCAGTTTTTGCCCAGTTTTGATCTAACGGTAAAATGAAGGCCTTCCCGAACTCCGATCATTTTGAAATTTTTACAGTAGTTAGAAAACATCTCCTGGCAATTTTGACTAAAATTTGAGCATGATCCAACGGTAAAATTGGTAGAAATTAACTAAACAAATTTGAATTTTTTTTGTCAAAACTAGCTGTTGGAAAGTTTGAACATGTACACCTTGGAGCCAAAACCTCTCTTAATCATCCCCAACGGCCATATGGTTTTGCAAGTTATAAATATGAGGTCCTAGACATATTTTAACACACTTGAATCATTCTACAAACTCATTTTACATATATACAAAGTTATTCAAGTATTCAATTCATTTAATTGATCAATCTTTCATTTTTGAGCTATATACTTTGATCAATTTTGATATCTCTTAGTGTGAGCTTCATTTGTATTTTGTTATAGACAAGAGAGATATTATACATTGGTGTTAGCCACCAAAACTTATTCAAATCATATTTGTGAGAGTTGTATCATCATAGGTTAGCAAGAGGGTATCTTGTGAGAGTATTGTGGTGTAGCAATACTTGTAGAGTGTGTGAGAAGAATACACTTGTAGTTGTTTGATCTTCACTCGGAAGGAGATCGGTTTTAGTGGAAGTTCTCGGGGAACTAACCGAGCGCGGAGTAGGGGGAACAAGCCGAACCGTGTGGACAAAAAATCTTGGATTTCGATTGGTTTAATCTTTCTAACTCAATATCTTTATTATTGATTGTTTTGTTATTGCTTACACTCCTTGATATATATTTGTTAAGTAAATTGTTTTACTTAAACTTTTTGAAAAGATTTTTAAATTCCGCATTTAGTTTTATAAACCCTATTCAGCCCCCCCCCCTCTAGGGTACGTATTTTCCGACCTACATGCACGTTTTTGTTGTATCTTTCATTTAATGCAAGTTTTGTTTCTCTTCAGCTACTTTTCTACTCCAATGAATAGGGAAGGAAATACCTGACAACGTGTTTGATTTGAATTGTTAATGAAAGACTAGTACGTTTATACTATTTTTCACATTTTGATGCAAACCAACTGTAACACAAACAAATGAAATATTTTATTTTTGTATTTTATTTTTATATTTTTTACGTTGAAAACAGTTTGCAATGATGATCATGTGGCGTCTCTTAAATCCCCGTGTCCTTTAGATAATTTTTGTGGGTATTCATGCTATATAAAACAATTATATATGTTTGTTGTGAGAACAATTATGTTTTAATACTTACTATTAGAGTTATATACAACTTTAAAAGTATACAATACAATTTTTTAAAGTGTTACTATGTTTTAACAAAGAGATAATTACTTTGACAACATAAATAGAACCTTATTTTTTTCATATTCGTTTATTATTAATGTGACATGGATTTTATTTAATCCATTGTTTGATTAAGAGCAAATCAACTCAAGCTGTTACGTCTGACATTTGGCACTTGATGCTTCATAAAATAATATGAAGTAACAAGATTTATTTTAAACTCCTAATTAAACAACTCTTTAGAGTCGAAGCTGCGAGTAATGTCTTACATTTGGCACTTGATGCTTCGTAAAATAATATGAAGTAACAAGATTTATTTCAAACTCTTAACTAAACAAATCTTTAGAGTCAAGCTGCAAGTAATGTCTTGTAAATCTCTAATTTAATCTTGACATTGCTTTTGACTAGACCAAAGAAAGGATAAGTCCAAGATACGCACTGGTGGGGCAAAATTGACTTCGATGCACTAAACGAAAATAAATCATCAAAATCATAGGATTGTAGTTTTTTTGCTTCAGGATGAGAAGAATTTAAGTTAAAAAAAAAAGAGCTAAAAGAAAATATCATTCAACAACTATCAAAAAAATTCTGAAATCCTATTAATACACCTGTATATTGAATAAAATATATTTTAAATGATTAGAAAAAACTACAATTCAAATTTTTCAAAGTAGTGATAATTAATCAACCACCCCAATACTACAAAATCACAAAATGAAATTAAATTTCATACAAAGAAAAGTCTAAAATTCTTTAAAAATCGGCACAACGAAATTGAGTTAATAACATTTAGAGAGTGGAACACATCTTGACGCTCAGTTCGTGAAATATTTACATCAGGAAGGAAATATTCTTATTGTATTCTTAAAATTTATGTCAATAGGTGGGCATAATTTTTTATTTGGATACTTGGGCGTTTAAGTGATTCACTTCTTAAAATAAACAAATAAATAATCATACAGTAAGAATATGTTTTTTTACTAATTCACATTTGGCCCCTAAGTAAATGTTGTTAGAATATATTGTGTATAGTTGGCACAGCTGTATAGTTTCTTATATGAGTAATTACTTTATTCTTAATACGTACATAACTCTATAAATAAAATTCTCTTTTATATTAATCTAGCACATATTAAAAATGTAAATCCTTCTCTCTTGCTTTTAATTTTGGATGGTGTTATTTACTCTCCCAAACCTGTCACAAACACCCCCTCTAAAATTTAACTAGAAATACATTTTAATACCACCTCATTTGTCTCAAACACCCCTCTCAATTGCATGATGTTAGGTGAGTGTGTAACAACACACTCTCATCATGTAAGCCGAGTTTATGTAAATGGACTCACCTTTTATTAGGCAGGCCTTATATGAAAAACATTTCAGTAATCTATTGCCTGATATTAGGCGAGTTATTACAAACAAAGTCTCTCCAAGTTGGGCAAGTATTTATACCCACCTCTCATTAGACGTGTCTTGGGGCGTGCTAGTGATTATAAATTTACTTTTAAGGGGTGTTTGTGACAAGTGGGGTATTTGTGACAAAAATAGTGGACTTAAATAACACAACCCTTTAATTTCGTATCAAAGGTTAATCCTCCCACAGTTGAATTTGGTATCAGAGGTTAATCCTCCCACAGTTGTATCAAGTCCACTGTCTCACAAGAATCTCAAAAGCCACAAATTAACCATAAATCACCATAGCCATTGATCAATAGCCAATTTCTTACCCACCAAATCTCTTAACGCACTATTCATATTTCAGATCCATCCCTAAAACTAAAACCCCATACACTGTTTTATCACGTATCGCTATGTTGATCCAAACCACACCAGGAGATCAGAGTTGGACTTTTTGCGTTAACTGATATATACATCATTCTATTTGTGCTAAAACTTGAATGAACTTGCTCAAAGTTATTGCGTATAAGAGCTAAATTTGGTCCAGCAGCATGCACTCTCCATTTTTGCTTTGCGCATGGTATCTTTTAGAAATCACCTTAGAAATCTGCAGCTCAATAATGCATTAAAGCTGGCAATTTGTGGATTAGTTCGTGAAGGTATTATTTGGAATGATGTGGACATAAGAAAGTGAAGTTATGGAAACGATGTAATTCGATTATGATAAAGTAGGCAATAACTTAAAAAATTGAAAATTCATAAATCATTTGAGTTCAGCAAACAAATCTTTGGTTAGTTGTTTTGAGGCAAGCACCTTCCTGTGGGGTAATGAGAGGTTGCTGATAATACGTTACCAGAGCTGCTGCTATCTCCGTATAGAGATCAACTTTGAAACAATTACTCCAAACAATTTTATTTTTTTTGTGGCACCACCACTGTTATCATTGTGGATTGCCCATGCATTTGTTGTGGCAAAGAGAATCAAATGACACGGTTTCTTTAGGGTGAAGATAGAGAAGATATAGATGAATAATTTTTGATGCACAAAATGGAGATTGTTATACATTGCCATAGTTTACCCAAACCATTTCGTTGATCTTTGTTCAATATAAGGATCAGGGGTGCCGCCACTTATTATAATCTGCTTCGCCATAAGCTATAAATCTACCGATAGCCTCGATGTCTTCCTGCAAATCCACCAATATTGAAACACAGACACACTAAGTATCAGATAGAAGAGCAACATCAGAGAATATAATGTAATAGAACTTGCAAGGTTTAAGCATGTAAATCTTTTAGCGTCTACACAATTACACAAACAATTGACTGTCAGTTATCCTGGTTATCAGAATTATTATCAGTATTATATAGTTATCGCTGGCTATCTAGCTAATAGCAAATAAATGAAGCCAAAAAGCTGCGGTGCCTCTGGATAGAACTGGACTTAGAACCATTTGTTTCCTATGTGTAGATTCCATAGAACATAAAATCATACTACGCATCTATTGTTCTAGGTCAAATTCTGCCACATTTGTGGAGCATACTTTTTCTGGACTATTCGTGTGCCCCTCCTACTGAACAAAAAACATTCTGATACAACAAGTATAGCATCCTCTGTTTAAAAGTTTGGACTGCACAGGCATCTTCACTTGAAACATCTTAACCACATAGCTGACACACAGAACCGGCCACACATACAAACTTTCATTCTGCAATAATTGTTTGTGCATCGAAAATAGATGAATATTTTTTCACTTAGTATAAATAGAGAGGTTTATTTATATTTATTGTGTGGTGCATTTGCAAGAGTAAGGAAGAGAGACTTTATTCTTATAACTTATAAGAGTGTTTTTTCTTGTAAGAGTCTAGCTAGGGTTTAGCTAGGTTTGAAAGAGTAATCATTAGAGATTTGTTCCATTGATTTGAGTGAGAATTATTGAGAAATGATCGGTGTAAATTTTTGGTTAATCAATAAAGGTACTCTCCTCTCAAGTGGAAGACCCGAAGGATTCCACGCAAGTCTTGAGTGTGTTTTTCTTCTTTGCTTTGCATTTAATTAGGGTAGTGTTATTTACACCCGCTATTTCTGTCACAAATACCACCATTCAAAATTTAACTAAAAACACATTTTAACACTACCTGATTTGTCACAAACACTCCCTTCCATTGCCTGATGTTAGGTGAGTGCTTAACAACACACTCTCTTCATGTGAATCAAATTTATGTAAGTGCACACACCTCTCATTAGGCGAGCCTTATTTGGAAAACACTCCGGCCATCCATTGCTTGATATTAGGCGAGCTATTACAAACAAACTCTCCTCAAAGAGGGCGAGTGTGTGCATCTGCACTTACTTAGGCGAGTCTTGGGGTGTTATTGATTAAAAATTAACCTTTAGGGGTGTTTGTGACAGTGGTGGTGTCTGTGACAGAAATGGCGGGTGTAAATAACACCGTCCTTTAATTATCGTTGTTCTTTATCTTTTATCCATAGTTGCTTGGGATTGTGTTGGTTATCTTGGTTTAGGTCGAAGATCCTATTGCTCGCCGGTTTCCACCTGTCAAGTGTTTGTGAAAATTCCCAAAAGGGATTTCTCGGGTATATTTGTGGATTGAGACTAGGTTAATTGCTCCCACGTTCACAACAAAATGCGTGCACATACATTACTTGCATTGTATTTACAAACTGAATTTTCACGATATAAACAGATTGCAGAACTAAGGACTGCTCTTGGAACCCTCTCTGGACGTAGCTTAAAGTTTTGCAGTGATGCATGCCTGAAAAGATGTTTGGTAGCTCGAAACTGGAATGTCAATAAAGCAAAGAAAATGTTGGAGGAGAAGCTAACTGAAGGGCAACCTACAAGCCAGAGGAAACCCGTTGGGTAAGTGATAGGACAATATTCAAAAGTGGAAATACAAAGCGTTCCATTAATTTGACTGTCGACATATTTATCTACCCATCTATCTGTCTCTGTCACGAATGAGTTTTTCATGTTGATGAATAATTCATTATCTTGTTTACACTTCAATCCTCATTCTCCTCTTTCACTCGTCATTCTCCTCCAACAAAACCTTTTCATAGGCAGAGTTTCCTCGCTTTGATTGTGCTTCTCCCTTTCTGTGTGAGACGCACTTATGATAATTGGGGGCTTGGGGCTACAATCTTTAATACTATTTGATGATCTTTGACTAACCTGCTTTTACTTGCGGGCATATAATTATAACAGCATGAAGGTGAAACTGGTAAAGTGTTGAGAGCAAAATTTTCATGATCGACTTGGAAGGACTGTTCTGATAATGAGGCCAGGGATGCAGGTTTGTCTTTTAACTTTCTCCTTCTGGTATACCTTATGTTGGTTGGCTTTTCTAATTTTATTCCTTTACTCTTTGGTTTATCTTGTATTTCTGAGTTATTGTTATTTTCTGTTTTGTGTCTGCAGAACATTGCATCACCAGAAGGTAATATTCGCCATTTAGTGTATCTCATCGAGAATGCCATCCTTAACCTGCCCGAGGGCCAAGAACAGATGTCATGGTTGATAGACTTCAATGGATGGTCACTTAATACTAACATCCCCATCACAACAGCCTGAGATATCATTTATGTGTTACAGAACCACTACCCAGAGAGACTCGCCATTGTAGTCCTCTATAGTCCACCTCGATTTTTTGACGCAATGACGCATTTTATAAGGTGTGAACTCTTCCCTTGTTCAATCTTGGTCTGTTCTTTACACTTGAGTATACGTGCTTTTGAACATTTGTTGGTTATTATTTTGATGTTTAATCCTTTATATTGGATGTCATATTTATGTTTCTCTTAGGGTGTGTTTGATTGTCATTTTCAAAGGAAAATTATGTGATAAGGAATCAACTTCCATGGGCTTTAGCCTCATTTTTCACCTTTTCCAAGGGAAAAACAGGCCACCTCCTCCATAAGGTTTTGTTTTTCTATGCAAAATACTTCCATGGAAAACAATTCCAAGGAATCCACTCGGACTTGGGAGAGATCCCAAGTTCGAGTCTTACAAAGGGATTTGGGGGAATTTTCGTTGTTGTAGTTGGAGAGAGATACGTAGTTGGAGAGAGATATTTACACCTCTCCTTTTTTTTGAAATAAAAAAGAAAGAAAAAGAATCCACTTCTTTTATCCCATAAACCAGTTCGTTGATTGGTTCACATGAAAAAAAATGGTTTTGCATCAACTGTTCTCCATGAAATATTTTGCGAAGAAAAGCCTCAGGAAGGAGATCGTTTCTTAATTCCATGGAGAAGGGAAAATATTAGGCTAAAGCAAGTTGTGTCACCATTGAAATTTGGAAAATCAATGCAACCGAACGCCACCAAAGATTTAGGATATGAAACTTTGGTGCATTTTCCATAAGAAAATTGGGAGCAATCAAAGACACCTTTGACTAACAGCACACTGGGACCATATTAACAGATGCTTTTACAAGATGTGTATCTCTATTAATGTAATTGGCCAACATTCAACCCTGCAGGTTTGCAAGTACTTTCTGGATCCAAAAACATCTGAGAAGGTAAAATTTGTTTACCCAAACAACAAAGATAGCTTGGAGATAATGAAGTCAGTTTTTGATAGCAAAATCCTTCCGAGCGAATTTGGTGGAAAAACGACTTTGAAATACGACCAGGAAAAGTTTTCTCATGGCCGAGGATGATGTGAAATTCGCAAAGTACTGGGGATTTGATAATGCACCTTGCCACAATACTAACGGCCACATGGGTGCAGAGTTGGCCCCTGAGCCAGTGAGTCTTGCATCACCTGCTAGCTGAGTTGGTCTGGACTTGGATTAAATGGTACAGACCTTACTATCAAATACACCGAACAGAAACTTTAAACATATTTCAGTTTTTCATCACGGTTAATAAAAATGCGTATATCCAAATTGTTTTAAGTTGTGTACTAGTAATACCAGGGAAGTACTCATCTTCTTCCTCTGTATATGAGGTTATGACCGTAAGGTTTTTCAATTTCTGTTATAGCAAAGTTTTTTTTTCACACAACTTAAATTCTTTTTAATTATGTTTCGTTGCTTTTACAACGTTGAGTTTGCACTACCTTAGTACACAAGTGCACTCTGTTTTTAATACAAGATATGAGTCGAAAAAGATACAAGTAACGGCCTGAGAATTCTCTGTCAGAATGATAATGTCAATATGGTGTACCACAAAAATTGATTCCGAGAAAAATTTGATCATTTTTGAAGTGGCAAAGAAATTATAATTTTCATATGCGCAATCCATTGACACAACCACCCAATTCATAGTTTATTTGTGTAAGGATGAGTATATCACAGTACAAACAAAAGTGATGTGCAGCTGCTTTCACCAGTAACTACTCTACTATATTACTGTACAGTGGATTTGGTGAAGATATATATATATATATATATATATATAATTTGCTAAGAATCAAAGTTCATTGGAGTAGAGGCACTCATCCACAAGTTGGCGAAGGTTCAGATTCTCATGGGCAGCAACTCTTTCTTTATCGTTCAACTGCTTGTTAACTGCACGCAGAGAGATGATGAAAATAAGTTCTTTGCCATAATAAAGGGGAGGGCAGAAGGTGTGCAGCTAATGAAATCATTTAGCCTATAGCCAAGAGACGCATTTAGCCAGCATGTCCCCTTAACCCTCCATAATTCTTAGGAGACAATTCCAGGACATGCTTTGAGAGACATAGGGATAAGCAAATATTTTCTTGTAACTTCAAAAACCATTTCCCAACATTCAGATCAGAAATAGGATAAACATGCCAAAGTTACGTGGATAGGAATTCTAGGCTTTTCTGAACTATAACTGAATCTTCATCTGCATGAGATCCAGGAGCCACTTTGATATCCAAATCCACCTGTAAAATCATAGCTTGTGAATATTAAATGGATACGGGAAAACTGATTTCATTAATATTATTGTTGTTTTCAAACTTGACATATAAAGCACTCTGCCTGGCCATGTGAGGTAGGGGTTGTGGTTGGGAGGGGAAGGGAGGATTACACAAATCAAGCTAACTCAAACAAGTAAATCCAACACCAAAGAGCCCGTTTGGTTTGCGGTGAAATAATTTTCCTTCATGTGGAAGAGAAAAATAATCTATTCAGCACTCAACTTTAATTCACTATTTTTCTTTTAAAATTGCATAGTTGTACTGTTCATTTATTCATAATTTTATACCCACAAAAAATTGACCCAAAAAGGTCAGAAGTCTTATAATTACAGGTAGAGATGCGGAACAGCTTCTTCTACGATCAGAAGAATGTCAATTATAAATACCAGAGGCACAATAATGGCAATAGAGGACTGAAATGTCTCATGATCTCTCTGCAACATTATTAGAAATACTTGTAAGAAATCTTAATGAATATATATGTAAAACTGGACATATAACATCTGTTTAAAATGTAAGATGAATTAGAAAAATTTACTCCTACTGAAGGAAAACGTTTAGGAAGCTAACTATTTGGAGACACAAAGTGAAACAGGAAAACTTTAACACGCCTTCGATTTCATTTACAATTCCACATTCATTTTACCGGCTCATAATACTTATCTACCCATTCTTGCAGAAATTTTTAAGAAAATCGATATTTTTAAGAAATAATTTTGACCTGACAAAGTGGCGATACAAATTCTGTGGAGGTGAGCATACAAGCATATTAGCTAAAAAGAACCACAAAATTCCTTTACTTTATAGGAATAAAATTCTGAACTGACAAGATATTGAATCTTTTAGAAGAATTTCTGAATTAAAACTGACCTTAAAATGCAGAGGGAAACAATCCTTCAGTTTAACCCTCAGGCATAGCCCGATCACTGTTGCCATGCTACAGTGCTGGACAATTGAGGTGAACATTATCCTAACAATCAGTAAAACAGCCTAGCAAGTAGTGCATTGCATAAAACCCCAATATTATCTTGAAAAGTTAATGTGGTGCCATTACTTATTCCTCAGAAAACCTCTGCAGATGAATTCTTGGTTTACATTTTTGTTATGTTTTTCAGTGGGTGGTGAAGCTGAATACTGATATTAGCTGATAAGTTGTGCCTTAACAAACATAGGCAATCCAATATGACCATGTCATATTAGAGAATTGGTTATCACACTAGTGCCAAGTAGGTTGAACAGATATAAATGCCAACTAGGTTGAACAGACATTCATATTGAAAACCAACCCCATCTTCAAAAGATAAATGCTGATGAATTCAGATTAGCTGACATAATATCCATTAGCAGAGAGCGAACCCTAATAATACAAGGATTGTTGTAACAAGTAATGCCAACTCTGAAAAGTGGAAACTCATATCGTACAAGTTATTATGAAAACCCTACCCAAGATCTGCGAGAAAAAGCAAAATAATTTTCTCAGTTCAGATACTTATCTGCCAATTTTGTCCCAACTCCAAGAAGGGTTATTAACAAAAATATTTTAAATATTTTTCGGACTAAAATTCCTAATGTCACACACCCTAGCAAGGATATTGTTTGCTTTAGGCCAAAGCCCTCACGAATCACAATTTTGCTTTTCCTAAAAAAAAGGCTCCTTAATAGAATAACCAGTAACTACACATATCATATATAGCACATCAGTTTACCAAACTCGAGTGGCGTGGGATGAACTCCCCTAGCATGCCACAGCCACACAAGGGCACATACGCCACAAATAACATTTTTGTTACCCGATTTCTACCACTCTTCAGACTTTAGCACGGAACATTTTAAGCCCCAAACTTTGTTGAAAACAATAGCTGGATTAGAAATGATTAACTATTATGTGTATTATTTTATAGCAAAGAAAAACAGTGGCACAGTAAGTGTATGGGTCACTATTATCATTCTAATCCCCATCTTCATAGCAAATATGGTAACAGCCAACTAATTTATATATTTAATCAGAATCAAACCATTACTTCAAATAGATTCCAATCAACTAGTTCACTGAACATCAAAAAGGCAAAAGCTACACATTCATCATCTAATCAGTACCTTGAAGCTGCATAGCAACTATAATAAGAGAAACTGAGTGGAAATTGAAGTTGCAATAAAAATCAACTGGTTCATTCAACATTACAAAGGTAAAACTTAAAACTTTTTTATCTAAAATGGAACTTGAAGTTAGAAAATGAGAAAGGCACTTACAGTATACGACCAAGTTTCTCATCAACGGTGATGGACTCCTCTGATAGAACACTGAGCTGCTATAAGGAATATGGATGCTCCGGATCTCTTATATCTTTCACGAAATTTATTGATCGGAGTCAAAGATCACACGAATTTTGAATAATTGAATCATAATCAAATTCCTCAGAAATTAGTTAAGCAGCAGCAGAAGCAGAATAACAAGACGATCAAGTTTAAGTAAATAGAGAAGTAATTTAGATTTCAGATTGTAAACTGCTTTGAATCTGATCACTTGAATTAATCAAACCTCCGATAGAATTCAAACTACTACAAGAAAATAATAATAATAATGAGCAGGAGGAATTTCGGGTAATTACTTGATAAGTGAGAAAAATGGGGAAAAAAAAAGAGAAATTTTATAGCGAAGTAAGTTAAAGATGAGGGAAGTAGAAAGAGGATCACTTTCAGATTGTAGAATTCCACTAGTTGATTATCCAAAAAGAAAATTTGCAATCAAATTTTTAACTCTAAATTTTTTGTAAGCACTTTACATGCGTAGCATTATTATATTATGCTTTAAATAGTAATGCAACCAAATTTCACTAGTTGATCATTCAAAAAGAAAAATTGCACCAATTGACTTTCACTTGTACCAACTCTCCAGACTATCTCATTTGAAAGCCCACTCCTTGCATTAGATACAATTTTCACCACATTAAACCTTTTTGTTTTACATACTAAATACAACCTAAGTGATTCTCCCGTCAACGATTTTAATGAGAAATTTTGTTTCTATAATATTGCATATGAACTTTATGTGTTTATCAATTTTTTTGTTGCAACAAATTTTAAGGGTGTGAACTTGAAAGCATCGTTTAAGTTTAAGTGCATCATCATTTGGGATCCATCTACTTAATCTTTGAAAAATAGTAATCCTGGCACAGATGACTTAACTTTCTAAAATTTAGTACTCCATAAGTCAAAATTAACGTTGGCTCACACGTCTCAAGAAACTACTAATTTCTTAGTAATCCGTGCAAAACTTATTGATTCCCTCTGTCACAAATTAAAAAATTCACTCTTCCTGTCTGCAAGAATAATAATTGCAAAGAATCACACATACAGTGACATAAATACTAAACTACTAAGAATAAAAAAGAAACTATGAATTACATCATTTCTGAGATTAAAAGAAAAACACACTAATTCAAGTGCAGGCATCATCTCAAGCTCAATGAAAAATTCTGGGTACAGAAAATAAGAAAATGAAACCTTAGTAGTACTCATTTGGATTTCTTTCCCTGTTTCTTCTTAATAACTTCATCAAGGTACATAATACCTTTGCCTTTGTAAACCTCTGGAGGCTTACAACTGCGGACAGCAGCAGCAAACTGGTGCACCCTTTGCTTGTCAATCCCGGTGCAGCAAACTACGTTCGGTTTAAAGCAAAACACGCGTACAGCCGGCGGCACTGTTAGTTCTACCTCGTGGCTGTATCCCAGTTTAAGGTACAATAGACGCCCTTCTGATTCTGCTCTTGCTTTGAATCCCACTCCCACAATCTTAAGAAACCGGAAGAACTTTGCTTCCATTGTGTAGGTATTTATATTAATCACCTAAAACTGGAGGAGACTGAAATTTAGAAAATCAAATCAGTCAATTGAAACCTTTTTCACTTTTGAAATATACGATATGTGAAACTTCTTGAAGAACACTAATATGTGCTTGTTTCTGCTTTCTTTTTTTGTTTTTCCACTTGGGAGGAGAATGGAAAGAAGATTGTGTGCATGTTGAGGGGGGGCATTGGGCGCATAACCACCACCTCTGCAGAAATTTGACATCTATGAAGTATGGACGCGACACGCGTTTCAATGTGACACACAATTTTTCCAAAATGTAGGACTCGACACGTAGGTGGGACACTGTTAATAAATTAATTAATTAATTATATATGTATGCAATAAACATTATAAATATTTAAGAATTCAATTAAATGAAAATAGATTGCATTAATAACCCAAATACTCAAAACATGATCACCAAATTGTTCCATAATTAAAGCATTAACTTCCCTATTTGTGTAAGCCCAAAGTGGCTTAGTTGCCTCATTATCAGTTGAAGTGCTGCAGTGGATGCAGCACTTGAAGAAACACCAGGAGTAGTAGCCATCTAAATCAATTATCAAGTATGAGGGACTATAATTCAATTTCGAAAATGATTAATCAAGCATTTCGTTACTCAAATAATCTGTTTCCAGAATTATAAGGACCCACAGTCCACTTAATTAAATAAATTTCACATCCACAGATATAATTCACATTTCAATTATTTCAACATAGCAATTTCGAAATAAATCCAAGTGCTCTGATTCATTTTCGAAATAAATCAATTTCGAAAATGACTAGATGAATCAAACAAGAAAGAGAACAGAGCAAGTCGACATAGCAAATAGAGATAGAAATGGAGACGTAGATTGAGATAGATAGAGTGAGAGAGAGTGGGGTACCAGTGAGAAGTCGTCGATGGCTGAGACGGGGTTGCGGCTGAGACGCCGTCGATGGCTGAGAGTTGGGGCTAGGGTTTTTTTCGATGGTGGCTGGCGAATGGGGGATAGGTTTTACGGGCAAAAGGAGGAAATGAAATTTGTTATGTTTGTCTTATTATTAAGTTGTATTATTATTATTATTATTATTATTATTATTATTATTATTATTACTCCTTTCTGTCCTAATTTAATTATTTACTATTTTATTTTTAAATATTTTAAAATAATTATTTGTTTTTTATATTTAGTAAATCATTAATTATAATATTTTTTATTATTTTTAATATTACTCTTTAAACTTTTATCACTTTTTTTATTGTGAGTCTTGCCATTTTTTTTATTAGGAAAAAGACAAAGGGCATTTTTTAAAATAAATATTTTTTCTTAGAATAATTATTATGTCTCCTTAATTTTTTTTTTTTCAAATTATGACAATTAAATTAGGACAATTAAATTAAGACAGATGGAGTATTATTATTATTGTTATTACTTTATATATTTTTAATTATTTATAATTTCACATGTTCTAGTATGTCTTTTATGTGTTGGGGTAAGAAAAATAATAATAAATCATGGAAAACTCTCCGATGCATATATCGGAGTGTGTCAGACAGGACATGTGGCCTTTGAAAAAGTGTATGTGTATCACAGTTTGACATACACAAGAATTTAAGGCGAAAGCATAATAACACGAGGTTTCTTGAAGAAAATTCTTATATAAATCTTTTTAGAGAGGAAGAAAGCCAGTTATGTCACTAAACTCTTATGAACATGCAGAAGGAAGGGATAACCGGCTAAGTTTCTAATAGGCCTATATCAAAACTATATATGTGTATATATTTTTCCAATTTTCTTCTTAGGGTGAATCTCTAGCCCAAGAAACCCCTAAACGTTCAAAAAAAATATTATTGAAAAACACCATGCCACTAGTCAACAATAAGAGGCGCAAAACTTGACATATGTTGTAAATGAAAAAGAGGAGCCCGGGGGGTGACATGGCCTAGAAAATCCATAAAAAAACACCTAGGGTGCTAGCATAGTGAGATAGGGGTAGGTTTTTCCATGCCACGGCACGCAGGGCTAGCTCTGAGGATTTTGAGGCCCCAAGTAAACCTTAATATCAACAAAAATTGGGAGCCCATATCACTGTATTGTCCTTTAACAAACCAATCTTGAAATAATATTATTTAATAATTTGAAGCCAAAAAGCTCTAAAAATAGACCCAATCAATTATTGAATTTAAAAAAAAATTAAAAAAATAAGGCAACAATTAACATAAGATTATGTTTAAATCTTTATTATTTGTTGAAGGCATCAAGTAGGAATGAAAACGGGTCAAGTATTGGGTGGGTTTGGCCAATACCAAACCCAACCCACATGTATATTATGCCGCCCCGAACTCGAGACTAGTTTTTCTTTAAAAACCCAAACCTGCCCCACATACATGTATAGGAGCCCTACCCCGCCCCAAGTTAAAACAACACACTATCTTCTACTTCTCAAATCTTCCAAGGTAAAGAGCTTTGTGGAGGCCGACCGGCCGGCGTGGTGTGTGGAGGCCGGCCGGCATGGTGTGTGGAGGATTGACTGCGTGCTGGTGTGATGGTGTGGATCAGTGGGTATGACGGTGTGGATATGGGTGTGCGGGTGCCGGTGACAAGTGACCGGTGAGGTAGACTGGGAGTCGGGAGAGGAAGCTGCGGGCTGCCATAGCTTGTGAGAGAGTGAGAGACTGAGTCTAAGAGAAGAAAAAGTGAAAGTGAGATTTGAGAAGGCTCAGAGCAACAGATAATGAGGGAGGCAGCACTGGGAGTTTGAGACAATTAGATTAGACAAATTTTTAGGGTTTGTTTGTATTTAATAAATATTATAAATATATATATATTAATATATATATATATATATACAAGCGGATCGGGTCAGGTTTTAGGTATGCAGAACGCGAAAACCCGGTTTGGGTTTTTTAAAAAAATACCAAACCCGACCTAGGCTTAAACAAACCATCCCTAAACCCGCCCTGCCCGAGTTGGGTCTGGTCGGAAACCCACCAGTTGGGTTTTTTTTGCCATCCCTAGCCTCAAAACAAGAATTAAGAAGAAAATGATATAATTAATGACGACACTAAAATGAATATATTGTCATCAAATTCCTTATTGTTCTATAAAGTTTCACAATCATTTTCTAAGAATATATTCAATTTTTGATCGCTTGGTTAAGTTTAGAAGCAACTATTACCTTTTGAAAGTGTGTTACTTCCTTGCATTATTAGATCAAACTCCGTAATCATATTAATAATGTTTAAAAAGTTTTCATTTTTCTTGTCATCAATCTTCTCATTATCTCCACAAAAAAGCTAAGTTACAACTAACAAGAGTTTTGATAACAACCATAATTCTCTTCAAAACATCTCTCCAATACTCATTCTCTTTATTAATAACTCTTTCTCGAGAAGCATTAATTATGGCCCTTGTTTTGAGTCTTACTTCTACTTTTGTCAAATTTGTCATGCTACAGATATGCTTATTTCTCTTTTCATGTTCCATAAGTCTACAATATATATTATTCCTATCATTATACCCTTGTACAGTAGTTAAAGGACTTAACAACCCCCATTTTCTAAATAATACACAATAAAAACAAAAGACCTTATTCTTCGACAGTGAATAAACTAAGCATGCATCATGTTTTCCCCTATTTCCCAAGCACCGAGTATATAATTTGTCACTAAAGCTTCGTTTTTTATTAACCGGATATGTAAGACCACTTACTTTTATAAGACCTCTCTCAACTAGTAAGTCAATTTCTTTTTAAGAAATATGTGCTTTCCAATTTCCCGGGTTGTATAAATCATATATATTAATATTGTCATTCCCATTCCCATTTTCACTATCAATATTTGTATTCTCATTCCCATTTTGACTATCTACATTTGCATTCTCATTCCCATTTTCACCATCAACATTTAAATTTTAATCATTTACATTCTTATTTTCACTATTTATATTCTTGTTCACATTTTCAATATCAGCATTTGCATTCTCATCTAAAGTATTCATATATTCATCATTTACATTCATATCCAATCCATATCCACATTCACATTATCTTTATTTGAAAATGAGGGAGTAAGTTTTTTTTTACATACCTATCTATAGAACCTGCAATAAATTGTATAACCAACTCTCTTCTTTTTTGAATTTTTCTCTTTTTACTTCCAGAGTCTTGTATTCGCTTGCCCAACATTGTTAGAACTAATCAAAAAGAATTACAACAACCATCAAATAAACAAGACTAGTGCGGGTATACAAAATTACAAATAATCAATAAATACACATAATATTATACAACTAATCAAGAATAAAACTAATATTTAACAACTAAATTGCTAAATCTAATAATATAAAATGAAGGCTTTTGTCTTTCGACTTAAATTACCAAATATATTCAACAAATCAACAATCAACATTCAACAAGATAAACAATTAATTAATATTTCAAGAAATATACTTCATATCATGCTATTTATCATTAATCCAAAAATATGCAAGAAATATACTCATAAGTTCATAAATAATCAAGAATTAAGGCTTAAGATTTAAGAAGTAGTTAATCACTTAACCTTGGTTGGTGGTCGGAGGTGAGGAGTGAGGACGGTGGAGACGTGGAGTCGCTGCCTCGCTGGGAGCCTGGGAGAGTGGAAGGAGAGCTCACAGAGAGGTGGAGGGGAAAACGAAAAAGAAATAAAAGACAGAGAGAGGCAAAGTGCACTCCTAGGTCCTCTCTCCTCATTTTAATTTCATTCCAATTTTTAAAGTGCCCCTCAACTTTTCTTTCTTACAATTAGATACTTCAATTATAATTTTTTTTGGTACTCTCTCTCAAAGCGGGGCCCTAGGCACTTGCCTAGGTTACCTCCCCCTCTGGCTAGCGCTGTGTACTAACTTAAATGATCAAGTTGTTAGTTCAAATGATGTGTTAAAAAGTATATTAATTACTGCAAATAGTCTATTTTAAACACTGACTAACACATCACTAGATCAATTAATTTGATTATTTTTAGGTTAGTACGTATATCAATAATCCTAACTTATGTAGTATTATCAACAATTTGTAAAACAACATTAATCATGTCATAAATTGTCTAAACTTTGTAAATTAAAATAGTTTTTTACACTTTTACATGGGATATATATACTGTCAAACTCCAGAAAAATTTTCATTCTTTTTTTTAAAGAACGAACTGTCATTTTTGAAGGAGTAAAATATTGAAATTTTGATAAAATTTAGTGAAAATGATCTCAATGATGAGTAAATAAAATCCACCGAATTTTATCAAAAAATTCAATCAAGAAGTGGGTAAATTAAAAATTGATATATATGTGTGTGTACATTTCAAACTGTTAAAATTTTAGATTTTTAGATTAGCCATTTATGAGTTAAATTTTTTGATTAAATTTGGTGGTTATTGAGATTATCTCCACTAAATTTCATCAAAAAATTTAATCATTTATCCTCTCACTCTTTAGTGAAAAGAAAATTAAAAAGAAAAAGAAAAAGAAAAAGAAAAAGAAAAAGAAAACAAACAAACAAACATACTTCTAGAGCCTGGTTGTATTATACTAAACCTTTTGTTTTAGCTTTGTGTTAGGCTAGGCTTAAGTTGGTACTGCCAACCCAACTAATTTAGCTCCGCTCATCTCTTGATAAATTTTTATTATATTATGATTTAAAAAATATCTTGGAGTTTATAAAAAAATGAGCTCTTTAAAATAATTCTTCAAATTGCTATATAAATCATCAAATTTCAAATTTGAAGAAATTTCTTGTAGAACTTTTTGGAGATGCTATAAAACTTTTATTATTGACCACCCTTATTTATTGTGGTAATAATGAGAAACATGTAAAGTTGGTGCGGTCATCAGCATTTATATGATATTTTTAAGCCCGGATTGGATTAGGTATATGGATCGAATATCCGTGTGGTAATAACTTCAGATATAGACTAGCATTTTATATATCCATTATATTTACAATTGGGTCATATTTGGATACAACATGATCTAGTACATATCCTATATATTGATAAACCTATATAAACATTTCCGACTTCACAATGGGGGAATTCAGGCCATTTTAGAGTGCTTAAGAATATTAATGGAGTGCCAATAATTGCATTCTATAAAATTTATCATAATTATTTTATTATTTTTATAAAAAAATTACACAAACCGTCATTTATTAAGGGCAGTATAGTTTTACTAGGGGTAATCTATGCAAATGCACTATTCAACCTTGAAAAAGCATGTAGCAATCTCAGTCATTCAATCTCTGATCCTCTGTAGAAGATTTAAAAATTATTGCCCTATATAAAACTATTTTTTTTAATTTGAATGATGTAGTGAAATGGCGTAGCTATGAGAGTATTTCTCCAGGCTTTAGCCCACTTTCTGAAAATCATATTACTACTACCAAAATACAAACCTATGGGCACATTTTA
Organism: Lonicera japonica; assembly: GCA_021464415.1. Lineage (NCBI taxonomy): Eukaryota > Viridiplantae > Streptophyta > Magnoliopsida > Dipsacales > Caprifoliaceae > Lonicera > Lonicera japonica. The sequence goes on along the minus strand of CM038464.1, from coordinate 85,560,967 downwards.
CATGTGTATAATAGATACTTAGTAATTCTTTACATTGAAAACATGTAATTACATTGAGCTTAGAGGTTATTGAGTGTGTTTTTATGTTAAATGTAATAATTTCAAAACATTTTGTTAACATTATTTTATAATAATTTTTAACGTAAAAGAGCTAAATTAATAATTTTGTATACGTATTTAATTTCTTGCTACACTTAATATATAGTATAGAAATATAGATACAGATGTATAGGCCTCCATTATATGAAGCTCTTTAGCCCAACTTATATGCATTCTTCATTAAAAGAGAGCAAAAGGCCCAGCCCAAGGGCATGTTTCTTCTTTAAAAACAGACCAAAAATATTCATACCCCAAACTCCAAACCAAATACGTTTGCAGTAAAAATATATTTATTTTTTTCCCTTTTAATAAAATATAAAGTTTAACATAATAACAAATATATATTTATAATTGATTTTAAAATATTAGACTATTAAATTTCAATTGATAACAATATAAAAAAGAAAAACACTTGATTGATGTTAATAGTGAAAAATAAGATGAAACATTTGATGAGATATTTTAAATCTTATGATTATTTTTATGAATATATGTTCTCCATCTTTCATTATATTTTTTTGGAAATTTTTTTATTTCTCAACCTCAAAGATTTTATTTTTTTTATGAAAAGATCAAAGAAATTATGTTCTTATCAAATGTACCATTAATATATATATGATTCTTTTGGACTCATTCCTCAGCTATAGTTTAGAAGTTTTCCAACTATTATAAATTTTAAGCCATGCGTCAAATTTTCCCTCCCTTTCTTTAGTTGTTCAAAAGCCCAAATTAAGTGTCTTATGCTGAATTGTAAAAATAAAATAAAATTATGTATTGAGTTTAAAATCTTGTTGCTATAAACTTTTAACTTAATACCTTTTTCGTTAATTATTATCATTCTTATTTTATTAGTTTTTAGTTAGATTACTAGCTTCGCCCTTAGTTCTATTTTAATTATATTCAATAACTAAAAGACTCACTATAATTTACTTATTTTTATTTTAGTACAAACGATCATAAATAGATCCAGTGATTTAATGCAGGTGAGGCTCTATAGATACTCTCCACTAATCAATTATTTGGACTAAGACACAAATCTTCTTATATATATATATATATATATATATTTAATACATTAAAATGATTGAATACGTTAACGTGAGAAGTGCTCTTTAATTCGAAGAGTTTTTAACAAGTAAGGTATAAGTTAAATATGTTAAAAAAAAATTATTTTTTTTGAACAAGGACTAACGAACAAAAAAAAATAGACTTATTATATATAAAAAATATGAGTTTAATTAGACGAATGTATATATAAAAAAAATTACTTATTATATAAAAAAAAATATAAATTTAATTAGACCAATCCATATATATAAAAAAATATTATTATTATTTAGACCAAAGAATCTCTTCAATTTTGTGAAACTAATCCAACGGCTGAGGTATCTCCATGACGTCCAGCAACCCGATTATCCACCGTCGGATTTCTCAACCATCCACCACATACCTTCCAATTCTCCCTCTCTCTACGTTGTTTTTTCCCCCAATTCTAAATCCCTAATTCAGAGTCTATCAATTTGTCCTCCGATAGATCGATAGCTGTGATTCTTCTCTAGAAGGTATCCCCATACTCAATCTCATTCACACCCTTAGTAGTAATCCAATTAGAATTTTCTATTCTTGCTTTTTTCTAATTTCATCCATTTTTTTTTTCTCGGTAAATTTTAGGATCCCGTTTGATTCTTCATTTAATTCAGCTTGTTTATCACTTTTTCCTAAATTTAGTCTCAGTTTCTTCTGATAATCTAATCACTATACGATCATCTTTAGGTTTTCTATTTTGTCTTAATTTGTACAATTTTTTCCCCGTAACTCTAGGGTTTGACTTCTGTTCGATTTTTGTTATTTCCAGGGTGTGTTTGAATTGGGTTTTAGTAAGAAATCTTGGGTAATTGTCCATTTTTTGGTAATTTGAATATATATATTGATTAGTTTCTGCAATTAGTGTTAGTTGGGATATTTGCTTGGGGTTTCAGTTTTGGCACAAGAGGTGTTTGTGCTTTTGCCTCTCAAATTTAGTTCTAGGGGAAGATTTTTTATGGCATTTGAATGCCAAGGAGGTACTGAGATTGGTTTGACTAAGAATTCATTGGATAGTATAGATAATTCAGGCACACAAATTGGTTTTAATCAGATTAGTTCCACTAGTCATAGAAAGAGTTTAACAGTGGATTCGAAAACCGGAATTGGGGGCTCTGAAAAATCAAAGAACATTTTAGAAGATTTTCCCATTAAAGGGATTGGGACCCCGTTTTGTGCTAAATCATCACCGGTGAATGAGGTTTTATCTAACTACGGTCGATCAATAATCGATCTTCCTCCAGCATTGATATCTGAGATACTTAATTTTCTTGATCCTAAAGAGCTTGGTATAGTATCCTGTGTCTCATCGTCTCTGTATAGGCTCGCATCCGAGCTCCATGTTTGGAAGGAGTTCTATTGCGAGAGATGGGGGATTCCTATATCCCAAACACCTCTTGTTTCGGACCTTTCGGATGAGAAATCGTGGAAGGAACTGTTTGTGGAGAGGGAATTTCGTAGCAAGACGTTTTTGGGCCGTTATAGCATCGATAGCCTTTATGGTCACAGTGAAGCTGTACGAGCCGTTTTTCTTCTTGCTTCTAAGAAGCTTATTTTCACTTCGGGGTATGATTCAATTGTTCGAGTGTGGGACATGGAGGAAGGGTTGTCAATTGCTTCGTCTAAGCCACTTGGTTGTACTATTCGAGCTGTTGCAGCAGATACAAAGCTCTTGATTGCAGGTGGTACCGATGGGTTCATACATGGTTGGAGGGCCGAGGAAGGGCACCCGTATCTGTTTGACCTTAGTTCCCAAAACCAGACCAAAGAGTTCCGTCTTTGGGAACATGAAGGGCCTATAACATGCCTCGCACTTGATCTTACTAGAATCTATAGTGGTTCATGGGACATGAGTATACGTGTTTGGGACCGCTCTTTGATGAAATGCGTGAAGATCTTGATGCACAATGACTGGGTTTGGAGCCTTGTTCCTCACGATACTACCGTGGTCAGCACGTCGGGTTCAGATGTATATGTTTGGGACACTAATAGTGGGACCCCACTTGCGATGATCAACAATGCCCATGTGGGTAACACGTATTCACTGGCACGAAGCCACACTGGGAATCTCCTTTTCACTGGGGGAGAAGACGGAGTGATACACATGTTTGAGATCGCCGATCGAATCTCAGGTAATGTTCGTCGGGTTTCGACATGGATTCCTCATACGGGTCCCATTTATTCTCTTGCCTTTGAGTTTCCATGGCTAGTTTCAGCTTCAAGTGACGGCAAGCTTTCGCTTATTGATGTGAGAAAGCTGTTGAAGACTGGTAAGCATATTTCCATGGAGAATCTTTCGAGGGTTGACCCAAAGAAAGTGGAGCCCCCACAAAGGGTGCTACACGGGTTTGGGTGTAACTTGTTTTCGGTGGACATTGGTATGGACCGTATTGTATGTGGAGGCGAAGAAGGGGTTGTTAGGGTTTGGAACTTTTCGCAAGCTTTGGAGATTGAGCGGAGAGTCCGTGCTTTGAAGGGAATAAGGTTAGAGCATAGGATGAGGCGGCGTAAGCTACAAACAGATATGAACAGTAAAGGTGGCCGGTCTGGCCAATTTCCCCCCGGAGCAAAGATGAACCAAATGAACGGCGATAGGAATGGCGCGTGTATCAAGCGCGGGATTAGTGGTAAGCTTAAGGCTTAGATGTTGATACTATTGACTCTATTACACTGGTACTCTTTGGATATTCATGTTATAGGTACATTTATGGTTTTTGCGTATATGTTCTAGTTTGTTCTAGTTTATCACTTACATTGGGCATTTAGAATTCAAGCAAGTATGATTTGATGGTAGTTCTCATACGGGCGAGTTGTGTTTGTGGTAGTTCCTTCTGCATTGTGACTAGTACATTTAATTTTTATGCTGAATAGCTGATCAATTAAGGTAGAAGATTGATTCGTTAATGTACTTAGTTTATCTATCAACCTAAAGTTCTTTGACTAGTTCTCATATTTTAGTATATCAATGCGTCAATGATGCTTCTTGGTTTTGCAATTTATGTACCCCTCCATGTGTTGCCGTCGAGCAAAATAAAGTTTCATCTGTCACACTAGAGGGGAAATATGTGGTGCACCATAACGAAGGGTGGATTGCCTAATTATTGTTTCTTGGTGAGAAAATTGGTGGGTGCACCTGACCCATTGGTGAAGCACCGAATAAAGCCCTGTGACATGGACTTTGGTGATTAAGATATCTCCTGGTATACCAGGTGTATTAAGTATCTTATTTTTTCTTTGTGTCACATCGCATTAGACATCGCTCTTTCTTTTTTAAAAAAGAAACAGAAGAATAAAGAAAAATAAGGTAATGTATCTTCTTTTTTCTTAATGTGTCACATCACATTATACATTGCTATTTTTCTTTTTTCAAAAAGAAAGAACAACGAAAAATAAGGTAATGATATGCACGGCCATTGCATTCTTGGGTTTGAAATCTGAATGCCTGTTTTGGATTAGGGACAGCCCCTCTACTTTTGTGGTAAGATAGGCTTTAACTTTTCACAGGATCACAAACACAAAGCTCATCCTCTGCCAAGGCCCGGTAAGAGTTGTTGTGCTTGGAAATGTTTTAGCTTTGGTGCATTAATTAGGCAACTCCTATTGTTGAATGTTAATTGTTTATCATAACTTCATGCTTTTTCCTTCCTAAATTAAGGATTAGTTTATTAGCAACATGGAAAATGATAGAAAAAACAACTAATTTGTGTGAAAAGTTCGAAAATAAGTTGCGGTATATGATAAGTTGCTCTTCGTAGCATGCTCATTTTTATGTCTTCCATCTTTATTTTTTGTGGATTTCTTCACCCAAGAAAAAACAATGCATGGAAAAAGCAAAAAAGTAGAGTAATTTTCATAGCATGTTTCAACTTATTTTCCAACTTATCACGCAAATTAGGTTCCGTTTAATAGTAACATGGAAATGAAAAGAAAAACAATTAATTTGAGTGGGAAGATGAAAAGTAAATTGAGGCATATGGTGAGATACTCTCCATCTCATATTTATTTTTGTCAATATATGTCTTCCATCTTCTTTTAAAGTTTTGTGGAAAAATTTTCTCCACTATCACCTAAAGAAAAAAATTCCATGGAAAAAGGTAAAAAGTTAATTTTACTACATTTCTCAACTTATTTTCCATTTCTCACTCAAATTAATTATTTTTCTTTTTCATGTTTCACTATCAAACAGAGCATTAGTTGTTTTTTCTATCATTTTTCATGCTACCATCAAACAAAATTTTAGAGATTGTTGTTTGTATTTACGATGTTGCAAACTGAGACTTCATTGCCCTTCTTGGGACATATTCTGTGTTCCAAATCTAACCATAGTACCTAGGTTTTGTTGTTGACGCTTGATTTTGTTACAATTTGAAAGTTCAAAAGTTAAAATCGGGTTCCTAGATTGGAACTGACGAAACGAATATAATGATAAAGTGGGATATGAATCAAATATTTGAAAAGCAATTATTTACTTGTTGGCTTCATCAATCGAATATATTGGTATATTCTTTGTTTTTGGAAGAAATATGATTATCTAAAAGTTGATAAAATTGGGAAGAACATATCATTTTCTATATTTGAATTAGTTTAGAAATTGTTCCAATGTATATAATTCAATTGTTAACTAGAGTTTCATTGGTAACAGAATTAACACATGGGACCCGTATGTTCGAATGGTATTTTTGTAAATTTTTGTGTCAAATTTGAATTAACCAATAAGATGCATGCTCATGTTTGATGTCATTTTGCACAGTTATTATTACTATTTTTCTGAATTTTTGAATATATTATTAAAATATATATTTTTATATTACAAGTTATTACATTTTAGAGTTTTATAAAAAAAATTGGGGTGAGAAAAAGCTGACGTGACAATGTAAACGTGAAGTGTATACACTTTTATTTTATTTTAGGTTGCTGGACACCGAAACTTTTATAAATTGTGTAAATTACACACAAAACTACAATATCTACTATTGTTAAAAATGCTTTAATTTGTCTCTGTAATTAAAAAAATTACTTAGTGTTAATTAAGCCCCCATTTTACCGAAAGATTTGTAATCGGAGGTCCTTGACGTAAAAATATACAAGGGATTCATGACCTACCTTTGTAAAATGATATTTATGATCTAATTTAAGCTTTAATTGTTAAATTATTTATTAGGAAAAATTATCATAATAATAATTATTTTTTTAAAAAAACTACTTCTAGGATTGTCCACCGCTAGATTTGATTGGTGCAATAAAAAGGCCAGATATAGATGGAAAAAAAAAAGTTGTCTTTGTAAATTAAAAAAAAACATATTTTAATCTTTACAACAAAATTTAGGCCGTTAGGTAATCGGCTATTTCCACTAACTTAGGAGAAATTATCTTTGAAGAAATAATCCATTAATAGTATAAAATCAAACATTGGAATGCATTTCGCATTCTTCTGGACGAAATGTTAAAGGTAGGATTTGAACTTATGCCCCAGCATAAAAATCACATTTACTATTTCTTATCCCTAGATTTTTTTTATTTTTTATTTGAAGCGATCATATTCGATGGTTCTTTGAAAGAAGAAAAGAGAGGGCTCGAATCTTGACCGTTTGTGTTATATCCTACACTTTTAACCAGTGGATTATGCATAATATTTGTTATTTTAACCCCCTAAAAATGGGGTACTAGATCCATTTATGATTGAAACTTGAAGATAATTTGAAAAATAAAGTCATAGCTAGAGAGAATGTCTCTAATAATAAACTTCATTTTCTCTATATTTAGAGAAGCCAGTGTTCTAAAAGGCGGCGCCTAGGCTGACTAGACGGCTGCCTAGGCGTTAGGCGGTGCCCGGGCGCTCCGATTAGTGCCTAGACTGGTGATTAGGTATTGGGATAAATTAGGCGGGCTTAGGCGGGTGCCTAGGTAGGCTGGGCGGGTCTAGGCGGGTTGGGCTGGAGTCTAGGCGGATAGACTTATTTTTTTCCTCTATTTTGAAAGAGTTGCCTATTTCTCTTTTTGTTAGAAAATTACCATTTAAAAAAATGGATACAATCTATCAACCATCGTAAGTAAATTCATCTTCCATTCGTCCGATTGAAACAACCTTAGCCATCAATTGCAATCGTTAGAAGATGTTCAAGAAGAGCTTGCTTTGACTAGTTATAACTTATAAACACACCATGTTACCTTATAACTTATATACAATTAGGGCTTGAATCTTCTATTTGTATTTTTTGTTTCTTTGCAATTCTTAATCAATAGGTTTGAATTTTGACATTTGTAGTTTGGTGGTATATTTGTTAATTGAACATTTGAAATTTTTTTATATTTATTTAAGTACTATGTTTGATTTGATGATTTTTCAGTATTTTATTATATATATATAATTTTAAATATATTTAAAAATTAAAAATATAATTAAAAAAAATCGCCTGGCGCCTAAACGCCTAGGCTCCGACTAAGAGCTAGGTCACGACCCTAGATCCGCTTAGCGCCTATTAGAACCTTGAGAGAAGCTTGAAGTAGAAATGATCTCCAATCATAATTTTGCACAAATTTAGGGATAAATTTGAAGGTGTAAGAGTATCTCCAATAGTAATGTAAAAATTGATTTATAAATCACATGTGTCAACTCACTTTTACAAAAAACTTTAATGCTAAAAAGAAAGTGCTCCAATGGTGCTTTTGTAAAGTTTTGTGTAAATTTTAAAATAACAAATAAGATTCTAAAACATTTTAATTATCAATTGAAGCAATTTTTTTATTAATTTTTTCTTTAATTTTTTACAAATAATCTTGTAATCACAATTGATCTTGATTTATAGGTATTGATGAGTAAATTTCAAATATGTAATTTTTATTAAAATATATATTTTACATTTAAAGTTATTACCTTTTCAATTTTTATAAAAAAATTGAAGAGAGAGAAAGCTGACGTGGCACTGTAAAACATGAGTGTATTTTACACCACCATTTTACACAAATTTCAATTTTAAAAGACTACCGGAGACAAAAAAATTTACAAGTGTAAATTTTACGCAAAACAAATATTTAAAAGAGTATTGAAGATGCTCTGAAAGTCATTTGAAATAGAGCTAAGCTTCCCATGTTGACGGGGAACTTCTCAAATCGAAATATTGTGTCTGCAAAAATATTATACGACAAACAACAAATGTGATTTAAGCTACAAAGGAAGATTAGTTAAAGTATGCAAAAGCTGATTCAAACACGGCGAGTTATAAACAAAAAATAAAGTAAGGTAGAGCTATGAAAAACACACTTAAAAGACCACTTGCGACCCATATCCATTTTATTAAATTTTGAGAGAATTTTTTATAAGGAGCCTCCAAACATGTCTGTATTCTATAGTAATTTAGGGAGGCTCGAAAATCCTCGAGTTCAATACCAATTTTCTTAAAATGTTTGATTTATTTAAAATTTTGTGGTTTGGATTTAGTCCATTTGAGTAATCCAATGGTTAACGATATCTGAAATTTAGTTTTCTAAATTGAAAAAAAATAAAGTAACTGATGATTGTTACATTGTTTAACATTTTGGTAGATGTTTTATCTATATTAAATTTGACTCTTTCCCAATTGCTCTTTTTACGACCCACTTTAAATGAAAGATCTTTTATCTTAATTGACACCCTCTTTATCCTTGTAACAAGGTGGTCACGAATTTGATCTACAAGGACTTTTATCGAATCATTTGTTATGTCCATACGCTGTGGTAGTTGTGTATCCATCCTTTGTTATAGTGGTTGTAAAATTGTATAAAAATAAAAATATACTATATTGATGTATTATTCCATTTTTTTTGTCCAGATACTTTCTAATATCATAAGATGTTTGCGCCAGTTTCTCGCACTTTCACTAATGATTAATCTCTATTCACATAACAGTAGTCGTTGCTGGTCACCACATATTTTTATAGTTACTATGATTCGACTAAAAAAGTTTCTAGTCGAACCCACCAAATATATTATTGAATAATTATTTGTATTAAAAAAAAAAGAGGAAAAACTTTTAAAGTTCCGCCCTTCTCCTCTCCATCCACGCCCCTCTCACTGTCGATTATGCACTGTTACATGACCATGGCAGTTTGATTTTCAGGTAAACAATTTTAAGACACCTAACATAACATTGCTATTTGTATATAATTTTCTTCATTATTTTTTGTACTGAATAGAATATTTCTTGGTTGGTTGTACTTAATAAATGTAATTAATTCGACTTGACTTTAGTCAATTTGGTTCAATATTTTTTAAAATATAAAAAATATATTGCAATTATTTTAACTTGTGCACATGTGATTAGTAAGACCATATGCAGCAGATGCGTAAATTTGCAAAATTTACCACATGGCCGTTGCATCAGATAAGTGGAAAGGGTGAATTGGCAACGGAAATGGTAGAGGAAGGTTAAATCAAGCAACTGACAACCAATTGGTATAGCTGCTGTTCTCAACATTGGCTCTGGTATTTTTTTCTAATCTCACCCATAGCCGATGGGCACAAAATCGGCCATGGAAATTGCACACAGTGCATCGTCTGTGACTTATACCACAGCTGATGCACTTTGCGTCGACTGTGAGCTCAATGCCATGGCCGATCTTCATTCCATTAACTATGGTTAATTTTTCGCTTCAGCCTTCCACTTTGCGGTAGAATCAGTCCCAACAATCGGCTAAATTAGCCTACCATTTTCCCCATCTGCTGTAGATGGTCTAATTTATTTTTATACAAAACTTTAAAGTACGATGTTAGAGCAAAGAAATTTTTTGTATTATTTTGTAAAATTTACTTTGTCACAATATTCACACAACATATTTACACTACGGCTGAAGATGAATAGGAAAAATAAAATAAAATAAAATTATGTCATATACAAGTTTTTCCTTTATATCATTTAGTTTTAGTATAAAAAATGAATAAATTAAAACTAAATTATTCATCGTTATGCTTTCATGTGCATCGTACAGGTCCCTACTAGTAGAAGATGACATGAGAGGGTTATAGTGTATTTTTATAACATATTTTCTCAAATTTAAATTTAAAGAAAAGTATAGGAAAAAATTAGAGTTCCTCTTACGTGATATAATAAAAATTATATTTCCAGTCACGTGCGATCTCCACTTGTTTATACGGAGAGACAAATTAGTAGGAGAAAATAAATGGGAGGATTTGAGTCAAGAATTTGTAAAATTTGTGCTATTATACCAAGTTAAAAATTATGTCAATTAAAAGTTTAAGTTATTAAGTAGTGGGCTAATAACGTATCTCATGCTTTTTAGCAATTTTTGCCACGTGTAATGCGTGTCTATTCATCTAAAGATAATTAATTTTTATTTTATTTTATTTTATATTTTTGTAAAAGAAGGTTAAAAAGACCAATAAGTAGTGAAGGAGTTGAGAGCTATATAGTAGCATAATAAAGTTTCAATAACTGCCAAAATAACTTTAGAAAGTGCAAATTAAATTAGAAATTAAAAGATCTAACATGACTTCAACAACCGCAAAATGACTTCTGACGAATTATAACAATAGATGCTAATTAACCTACTAAACTATATATAAGTTTAGGAGTTTATTTTTCTTTAAATAAACTATATATAAAGCGATAAATTCACAATACAACCTTTTTCGTACAAATTATAATATAGTGCACATATTATCGGCCATAACAAGAATAGACCAACAAAAGGTTCAACAATCAAGTTAATGCAAGTTGGACCAACACCTCTTTATTACGAAAAGAGGGATGATGCCAACGGACTACAAAACCACCATTTAAGTTAGGAGAGAAGTAAGCCAACGGCAACAATTCTGTGTTTGGGGTTACCTCACATATGGTGCTGCTTCCTCTAGAGAGAGATGAAAAAATGAAAGAAAGAAAGCAGAAAAATTGAGAGGGTTACAGTCTCAGGCCTTTTATGCATACCAAAAGAAGGAATTATGAGGGCCAAAGGGATTGTTGTTGTTCTTAAAAAAAAATTTAGGACTCTTTTGATGATGATGATGATGATGGGTTGTTTAATAACCCTCAAGAAAATTGAAGCATTTGGTGATAATATTAAAACCCATTCATTATCATCATCAACAACAGCACTTAGTGCAATGTATGTATTAGGAGACTTTTCAGTTGATTGTGGAGACAACACTCTCTTATACACTTTTCTACATGGCAATCTTTCCATGTTTCCATGCCCTTCTTCTCCACCGCCTCATCATCAGTCAACCCTTCTTCCTCATCTTCTTGGTACTCTCTCCCTCTATATATATATGTAAATATAAAATAAGGGGCAATTGTTTTTTAATCTTAAAAATGTATAACGGATAAAGCATTTTGTGGCTGTAATTTAAATGCTTTTTAAATAGTTGATAGTACTTTTGGTACGGGTTATGATCTAGTATATACACACACGTATATGGAGGTGTTTGTGTTTGTTTTAACAATGTAATTGAAGGGTGTGTTTGATAACAAAAGAAAATGATTGAAAACACCACTGACTTTGTATGTGAAGTTGGAAACGAGATAAGAGTAATTTGGGAAAATGTTATATTAATTTTTGGGTTTCACTAGAATAAAATACTTTCGAGTATGAAATTTTTTCAAGGGAAATGAGGAAAAATATGTGAAATATCTCGGAGGATCACTAGTCTCTTTTCCTAATTTGTGATAAAATATAGTCATGTTTTACTTTTCACCATTAGGCCTAATTGAAGTCCACTCATATGATTGTATGAACTAACGTCAAGTTTTTTACTACAAATGAATAAATGATTGCAACTAAATAAATGATATCAAACACAGCCAAGAAGATGGGCTTGCCGTATATCCCCCCATTCTACACTCAAAACGGTTCACTTGGGGGTGTACAAAGCGGCATAAATTTCGGCTCAGCCTTGGCCACTATCATGTCCCCAAGCAGCCCGAGCCACCAATCACTTAACCAACAGCTACGTCAATCATTTGATACTCTTCAACTATTACAGCTTCTGCTTGGCCAAGAAAGTGCCAACCAATTCATTAGATCCTCCCTTTTTTACCTCTCCTTCGGTATAAATGACTACATCGACCATTTCCTCGATCAATCCACAAACCACAAGTACAATAGCGAAACTTTTGCACGTATATTAGTTGACCAAATGGTGAATGCCATAAAAGACCTTCATAACGCAAATGTAAGGAGGATTGTAGTCATGGGGATATTGCCTTTGGGATGTGCACCGCATATGTTGTGGGAGAAATTTAATTCAACGGTTGGATATAGAGATCTAGGGGGTTGTGCAGACGAAATCAACGGGATGGTTTTGGAGTACAATGGAATGCTAGAAAACGGTATTGTTCAGCTTAATGCAGAGTTACCCGATGCTCAAATTATATTTTGTGATGTGTACGAAGCAATTATGGAGATCATCATCGACCCCATTGCCTATGGTATGGTGACTCTCTGTTAGTTTCTCTTAATTACTTTGGAATTGTCGGTTAGACTATATAGCTAGCTTAAACCTGCTATGACAAACATATATTTCTTTCTTGAAATAACAAATTAATTTCTCTTAATTAGTTTTGAATTATTTGTTAGATTATAGAGATAGAGGAGAATAAATTGCTATGTGCACCTGGCTTAAATGTTGTGTCCACGTCTTTTTTTGCCTCAAAGTTGACCAAAACCCGAAACTTGATCACATTTTGCATTTATGGGGGTCTGATTTGGTTTTCAAATCTAGCAGTGCAGCTTCTAGACTTGAAACTTAGCCTCAGTGAAAATATCGAATTCTCTATGCCTCTCTGAAATGGGGGATTTTGGGGGGTTGGTACATTGTACAATGGTGGAATGGTTTTTTGATATTTGGGAGTTAACACAATGAAGTCAACTCAATTCAGTAGGACTTGTTGCTTTTCCCTAGTTCATAGTTCCACTTTCCTTTTCGTGATGTCTCATTTCGGTTTTGGGATATAATCAATGTACTAAATCTGCCAATATAAAATGCTTTGTATTTTGCTTATGCTGATGTTAGTGTTTTCTTGAAAAGTCCTCAAGTCAAAGTGAGACTGTTAATTTGACACAAAGGAAATATTGTATAGAGAGTCATGGGCCTATCACCAACGCAAATTAATGTGGACTTTCTCGAGGAATACTTTCTCCACCTCGAATTATGAGTCTCCCTTTGATGTTTGCGCTTACAGCTGATTTCAACATAATCAATGTTAAAACTCAACTTGTTTACTATGGTGAAATATGGTACTATTTCTTTTTCTAGAGGACAATTTTTTACAGTAAAACTATGGTATTAGATATACTAATACCCAGCACAGTCGCATTGATATTCTACCTACAAGTAAATGGGACTCTTAATTTTTGAATATTCTCTGTGATAATTTATCTCCTCACACAAACTCCCATACTTCATAAAGTTGCGAACTTAATAACATGTAACTAAATTGTTCAGTTTGGATCCATATATTGTTTTTGAAAATTTTGAAACTTGATTCTAGCTTTGTTCAATTTTAGCAATTCCTCTGAATGTGAATCAATCTCAATTTATAGAAAAGCTTGACCATGTAATATAGTTGAAATTTTTGAAGAACAGAACATAGCTTCGACTACCAGCCCGCTGCCCAACCGCTTGTATTAATGCTATATCAGACTTGGCCGATAACACGTAAAGGGTAATCAAAATTTGCCCTCTATTATTTGACCAACCCAGTAATGTGGAGGTTAAAGTTGAATACAGATGGGTGCTCCAGAGGAAATTCAGGGCCTAGTGGGGGTGGAAGTATATTAAGGGATTGTAGGGGTATTGTGATACGGGCTTAAGCTGATTTTTACGATCATCAAACAAATATGGTGGCTGAGGCTCGAGCAATGCTTCAAGGTGTTCAAAGATGTATTCTTGAAGGCATTAAGGGAGTTAGATATTTGAGGATTCGGCCATTCTTATTCAAATTTTGTAACAATAGGTGAAGGTGCCTTGGAACATTACATATGAGATTAGGACGTTGATGCTGCTTTGGGCAATTTGGATTACAGTTTGCTTCCTACTTTTAGTGCTCATTTGGTTCGAGTTTTTGTTCGTTCCTGGAATCCAAAATGGTAATTTAATATGGGAAGTTTGAGCCTCATTAACTTAGGATTCAACCTCTTGTATGAACTATTAAAAACTCAGTGTGAAATTGCCGATTTAAAATTAAAAATTCCAAGAATGAACCAAAACTCGAATCAAACGAGCACTTAGGGAAAACAACAAAAGTGCGGATTATAAGGCTAATTTGGGGTGTAAGGAAGAACAATTATGTAGCTTTATTGAATTTGGTAGTTTGCCTTGTATGATGAAAGGTCAAAAGCTAGAAGGCAGGGCTTCCTAGTTTGAGATTTAGATTTTCTTAATTTCTTTGTATTTGTAAACGCCAAATAACGGTAGTCGACCTCGAGATATATAGGGCCCTATACAAAAATTAAACTCAGAAGCCCTTTGTTCGTAAGCATGCTTAATTGGGCCCTTCCTCTAATGCATTTTATAAAAATATTAGGCCTGTACATAAGTTCCAAAAACTTTTAATGTAACCATGTGCTATTCAGTTGTCCACCCTGCACATCCACAGAGCCGACTGTGATTGTGGATATATAAGTAATGCAATTATGAATTACCCCCATCCCTATCATTGTTTATTTGCATTCAAATTTTATTTAGTTGTTGAATCACTAATTTTAGTAACAAAAAACCATGTGTATTCGTTTTGCATGTTTATGTGCCGTTTTTATCCCTATCAAGTCCTAGTTACAATTTTACTTTTATTGTAACTACACCCTCTGCAGTCACTCAGCTTGCGCACCCTCAGGGCATGTAACGGATATAGTGATGCGACTATCCATGTCATTGTTTATTTGCATTCAAATTCCATTCTTAGTTGAATCACTACCTTTCCTAGTCATAAAATGTGAATTAGCTATTGAGTTTTTATGTGCCATTGTGAAAAATATGCAGGATTTGAGGATATAATGACTGCATGCTGTGGGGAGGGCAGGTATGGTGGGGAAAGTGGTTGCCTCTCCATGGACATGGCCTGCCCTCAAGCTTCAACCCATGTATGGTGGGATTTATACAACCCTACCCCTGCCGTCAACTCCTTGATTGCCGACTCCGCCTGGTCCGGCCAACCACTATCCGACATCTGTCATCCCATTTCTGTTCAGGAACTCGCCATCTCTTCTTTGTGACATGTGTGAGAC
The DNA here is from genome assembly GCA_021464415.1 of Lonicera japonica. Classification (NCBI taxonomy): domain Eukaryota; kingdom Viridiplantae; phylum Streptophyta; class Magnoliopsida; order Dipsacales; family Caprifoliaceae; genus Lonicera; species Lonicera japonica. The sequence continues at coordinate 85,545,565 of CM038464.1, read as the reverse complement.
GAGTTAGTTCCACGAGGGCTCGATTTAGTGGGACAAGCCGAAGGTGACTCCCACTTAGAATACCAATTAGCGTAAACAGTTTGTCATTTGAATGAATACAAACAGTATGAGTCGGATTAGAGTTATTCATAGGCTATGTTTCTTTTCTTTTCCTCTTTTTTATGTACATTTGATAATGACATCACCTAACTTGTGATCTCATGAAAATGCGAGGTGCTAACTTGTGCCACCTTCTACTTTAGTATAAATGTATTTTGGAAATCGGTTAGTTCATTCAAACATTACCAACTAATTCTTAACTTCGCTCAAGAAAAACAAAATGCTAGTTTGAATCAAACTCGTCTAAGAAATCCACAATGCAAAGAAATGGACGAAGTGAAATTTACTTGAGATATTCAAGAGTTCAATTATTTCTCCTAAACTCCGAACCAAATGAGTTCTTACCTATTTCCTCTTTCCCGGAAAATCTAGTTTCCCATATAAAAAGAAATGTTGGATTTCAGGAAACGTCAAAAGAATGAATCAAATACTTGGAACTCGGTTTGCCATTTGAGACTTCACCCAATATTTGTAATCTTGAAGAAGTTGGCTTTTTCTCATTTTAAATGGTTAATTTTCACTTAAGGTTCTTTGAATTACACGATTGGCCCTACTTAATATTGAAAAGGCCGGCAATAGACATGAAATTGATCGCCAACAAAGGTATTATCAGTATGTTTAATGATTAGAAGTAGCAGAGATGGAGAAGAAGATATCCGAGTGGAAATGTAAAATTTCAAATTTGGTTTAAAATTGGTTCCCCCATCACTTATTTAATTGCAGATTTCAAAGTTATTGAAACCGTTCAATACATAGCAATCAGTCCATAGTTTCAAATCGTAAAACTTAAACGAGACTCAACTTTATTTTTCACTAATCTTCAATTGATTTATTTCACATACATGCAAACGGGAATTAAATTTAGATGGTTCAACAAAGGAAAGAGACGAAAGAAACTCGAACTTTGCGCTAAATGAACACATTCAATCATTTGAACTTAAGTCCAAATCTTTGATATTCCCAAACTTTTTACTACTAGAACCAAATAACATGGAGTCATCCTAATTATCCTACCTACATAAAAAAAAATGGGCGCATCAAACACAGCAAGACAGCAATTTTGAATCTAATCTGCACTAATTTATACGTGTGTTAGTCCCTTTGACTGTAACTTCAAAGTAATCAAAGATTAATGAATCTAATTTGCATTATTTTATGCAAGGTACCTTTTATGTTTGTCCCAGTGACTGTAACTTCAAAAGAATCAAAACCCATGTCATATAATATCATATCGTCATTAAAATATTATATCATACCATCATTCTGTCCAAAACCCATGTCTTTTTACCTCCACCATTAATAGAAAAAACCCACCCCCAATAGATTCCCCTTTTCATATAAATCAACCCACCAATTCTCCTAATTAAACCTTCAAAACCCTAAGACACACCAAAAATGGCCGCCCAATCCCTCCCACTCCGCTCTCTTCATTTCACCTTCAAGACCCCAAAATCCAACCCAAAGAGAAACACCACACTCATCATTAAATCCAACCACCGCATCTCCGGGAGGAAGCTCCGGGTTGCTGTGATCGGCGGCGGCCCGGCTGGTTCCTCCGCCGCCGAAGCTATGGCACTGGGAGGCATCGATACCTTTTTATTCGAGCGCAGTCCTGCCGCAGCCAAGCCCTGCGGCGGCGCCATCCCCCTCTGCATGCTCGACGAGTTCAACATTCCTGTCGAGCTCATCGACCGGAAAGTCACCCGCATCAAATTAATCTCCCCATCGAACCTGACCGTCGATTTCGGGAAAACCTTGCAACCTGACGCGTTCATCTCCATGATGCGCCGCGAGGTACTGGATTCTTACCTCCGCAACCGCGCCGTGTCCCACGGCGTGGAGCTCATCAAGGGATTGGTCATGGATCTCGAGGTCCCCACCTCCGACCACTCGCCGTACGTCGTGCACTACACAATGCATAGCACCCGGTACTCGCTCGCCGTCGATGCAGTTGTCGGCGCCGACGGCGCCCACAGCCGGGTTGCCAAGTCGATCCGCGCAGGCGGCTACACCTGCGCAATCGCTTTCCAAGAGCGGATCAGATTGCCGGACGAGAAAATGGAGTATTACCAAAATCTGGCCGAGATGTACGTGGGCAATGACGTGTCGCCCGATTTTTACGCTTGGGTCTTCCCCAAGTGTGACCATGTGGCGGTGGGGACGGGGACAGTATGCTCAAAGCAAAATATTAAATTATTTCAACGTGGTATCAGAGCAAGAGTTAAACCGAAAATCGAGGGCGGCAAAGTTATTAAAGTGGAGGCCCACCCGATCCCAGAACACCCGAGGCCAATCAGGGTTCGGGGGCGGGTGGCTCTGGTGGGAGACGCAGCAGGATATGTAACCAAGTGCTCTGGCGAGGGTATATATTTCGCTGCAAAGAGTGGGAGAATGTGCGGCGAAGGGATTGTGAGGGCATCGGAGGGCGGAAATAAAATGATAAATGAGGCTGATTTGAAGAGAGAGTATTTGAAAGAGTGGGACGCGAAATATATCAATACTTTTCGATTTTTGGACCTTTTGCAGAAGGTGTTTTATGGTAGTAATGCGGCGAAAGAGGCATTAGTTGAGTTGTGCGGAGATGAATATGTGCAAAGAATGACATTTGAGAGTTATTTGTACAAGAAATTAGCAAGAGGGAATGGATGGGAGGATTTTAAGTTGGTGAGTAATACAATTGGGAGTTTGATTAGGTGCAAGCTTGTGGGGAGGGAAATGGAGCTATTTGATCAACGTGTACTTGCTAATATGATGTAACTTGTGAGTAATTGTAAAATCACGAGTATAGTTTGGTAGCAAACTTTTGTCTGATTTTTATTTTTGGATCTTTAAAATGTAGCAAAAGTACAAAGGATGGAAAACATGTTTTGCAATTTAATGTAGTTTATTTTCACAAGTTTTTGTTTTTAAGTCGTATTAGTTTTAGAGAACAAAGGTAAAGAGGAAATTATCGTTTTGATGACCTGTGGATTTTCATCCTTGGCCTTTTCATACATAAAATGTTCTTAGAATCTTAATTGAGACAAATATAAATCGAAGTTGTTAATATTAACGACCTGTTAATGAGAAATGCTCGGAAGGACGGATTTAATCTATGCCGGTCAACGTTATAGCCAAGCTTTCTTTATTTTTTATTTAGGTGGTGTTTGTTTGCCCATCTGAAATCTGAAAACTCAAAATTTTCAGTTTCAGATTTCAGTGGTAGAAGTGTTGTTTGTTTGAAAAAAAAAATAAGTGCTAAGGCACTTAAATCTGAATTTTTTGGTCCAAATTTTTAAGTGGTAAAATTACCATTGAAATCTGAAAACTTTATCCATTTAAGTGGTAAAATTACCAAGCTCTCCAATGACGATGACCTGAGAAATTTCTAGCTTTGTTGGACTTTTCTCTATCCAACTGCTTGGTAAGTACCTAACAAAGCGTAGTAAATCAAGTGTGGTATTTATTTACGTCAATTAGGTGATTGAATATTTGTAAAATAATTGTACTCCCTGCCCACCATCTTCTCTCACAGGTAGCAGCCTCATGCCCCCTATTTTTATATGTTATACCACTTCATATATGAACTTCTTCCTTTCATTTTCAATTGGATTCATAGAAGGGTCCCATTATGTGGTGTTCTTGAAAGAAACCCCATACCTATATATATATGCATCTGCCACACTATATTATACGTTTATACACACACACATATTCAAACAAATCATTGGCAAAGATTGAAGATGATTTAGTAACTTTGACTTTATATTTTATTTATGGATTTATGTAGTTTGTGAATTTAGTACTCTTAAATTATGTGGTCTTTTTTATTTTCATTTAGAATCATGTCATCTAAATAAAGTAACAAGGGCAAAGTTGTCATATTAAAAAAAATTCAGTTTTCAGATGTATTATAATCAAACAAACAACACTTTTTCAGATACAATTTTCAGAAGTAAACAAACAGCTTTTTCAGTTTCAGTTTTCAGTTTCAGTTTTTAGTTTTCAGATGTTTTATCAAACGCCACCTTAGTGTCGTAATATACCAAGTTTTCGGTTATAACTCAGTGTAAATTAAATATTTATATTAGTCTACCTTTTTATAAAATTCTGAGACTGCAACTAAATGCATGTATCAATATTTAAATATAATTTATTTTATTTCATCGACTTATAATTTAGTGTATAAAGATTAAAGTAATAGTAAAATGCATTATTGGTCTTGACCAGCAGCACAATGTAGTGAACTGAGTTGGGATGGACTTTAAAGAAGTTTCAATAAACTAACAAATTGGTTACAAAGTACCCTAATTGGTGTAGTTGTTTGTGCAATAGAAGTTGCTTTGTCTCACATATGAAATAAAGCGAATTTGGAGAGATTTAACTGTTTGGTTGCCCACTAATTTATGAATTTGATAATTTAAAATTTTTTAAAGTATTAATTGTGTAATTTGAGCGTTTGCTTGTGAAAATGAACTAATATATAAAGTTATAATCTTAAGTTTATACATAAGACATTAAATAAGAAAATGTAAAGAGCTAGTTAAAATTACATAACTTATAACTATCATACAAGTTCATACGAAAAAAGTAACCACAATTTTTTTCTATGAAATGAAAAAAATTATAATTTATTATACAATGAAACTATTATAAATGAGATAATTTATACAACCAAATGAGTTTATGCAACCAAAAAAAGAAATATTTAATATATATGATCCTTGCTTCAAGGCAGAGGTCTGAAAAATTTTGAAAAAATAAGGCCAATGCAAATTTTAAAATAAGGCCCAAGTACATAATATATATTGTATAAAGTTTTGGGCTCTTAAAAATTGTCTAAAAAGCGGGGGCCTCAAGGCAGACCGCATTGCTCGCTTCCCCCCTTAAGTCGGCCCTGCTTGCTCACATGTCATTTCACTTTGGGCCCAAGCTTTCAAAGTTTGGTCGCATTTATTTCAATTATCTAAAGAACGTGGGATGAACGCATATAATGCATTTATTGCAATCATACTTGGCCTCATTCTACAGCTTGCCTACAATACTAAAGGAGTTACATCAGTCAAGTTAAAATAGTCCTCTTTGGGACCAAATTTGCACAAGAATAGTAAAATATTGTCTACTTTGAGCCTAATCTTGCGTGGGTTGTTTTTCTCAAAACATCATTACTAAGAATGACTAATAAAAATGAACAAGTCAAAAATTAACAACGTAATTAAAATGGAGTATTCCTCAATTGGCCTTTACTTAAAAGTCTAGTGATTATATATATGTGCATTAATTCACTTCACCCCTGTCATGTGAGTTAAAGACGTTTAATGTGTAGCTTACCAACACCTATTATAGGTAATTATACGAGTCGCATCTAGCACGTAATTAAAAATGGATATTTAGTAGAAGGCCTTTTATTAAAAGGACATATTGTTAATATTGCAAGAAAATATTGCTGTATACTAGTTAATAAAGCCACTTACCATGGTGGTTAAGGTTAAGAGTAAATTTTTTATCTTGTTTACCAATTGAGCTTTAACTTAAATGGTATGATTGTTTACTCTTCATATGAGTGGACATTGTTTATCTCCTTTTAGAGACAGTTTAATTAAAAAGGTATATCCTCGTTTGTGTAGATAAAAGACACTTAAAAAAGGAAAATTGCCTTAAAAAATTCCCAATCCTAGGCTTGGATTAAAATTCAATCCAACTTTTAGTCATAAAAAAATATTTTGTATAGTTTATGTAAGTGTTTGATATATGTTTGTATGTTTTGTTATGATAATTATCCCACACAATCAGTATTACACTTCCAAGAGCTTTGGCATTTGGGTTTTCACCACCAACAATCTTAACAACCTCTATTTATAGAATAATCATAATTTAAGTGTGCATTCATTAAATAATTAAATATACTAGAACTTGTGACACACTCAATATATATGTAATATTATATATATATATTATTTTATAGCATTTAATTATTTAATACACTTTAATATAGTACCATGTTGCACCATCTTGTACCAAGAAATTAGTAAAATCTATTATGTTAATTTATAATTTAGATAGTGTAAAAATGTTATTAATATTTATATTTTTATCACTTTTAAGTGTTAGAAACGAATTTGAAGAAGATTGAGAAAAATAGATAAATTAAAGCAAGTGAAGACACCTAAAGTGCGTAATACTTCTGGACGCATAAATTTTTACTCGGAACTTCAAATAATGTGATTCTTGAGCCTAATTTGAAGAGAATTTCGAGGGCTGCAACTTTTCAATTTAGAATATTTTCAAATTCAGCCATCTCGAGCTCCGAAATTGCAACGCAAATATAGTAGTCGAAATATGACAAAAATTTAAAGTGTATTCAAATTAATGGGCCCAAGCAAGAAAAGCCCAGCCACCAAGTTTAATTAATGAGCAATCCACTGGCCTTTAAAGATGCAAAGCCCAATTACCTATTAACCCATCTAAAGCCCAAAAACCTATTATCCAAGTCTAAGTCTAAAACCATTTAAATTATCTAAAACCCATTAGAAATATCCCTAAAGCCAAGCACACAATTATAAATAGCGGCAACAAGAGCCGCAGCACAGCAACAACCGAGCACTACTCATCTCCTATTTTTCCTCATTTTTCTTTTATTTCCTTTTAGTCTGAAGACTTGAAGATTGAAGGTTTAATTTTATTTTTTATTAATGTCAAGTAAATTTTCTTTTAATTTTATTTGTTATTTAATTTATTCTATGCTAGCATAAATTTGTGCTAGAGTTAGGATGAGTATATTTAATTGATTTCCTTGTACGGGTTCATGCCAATTGACTCTACTACTTTAATGCTTTAATGATAAATACAATTCTTCCTATTTGATGTCTATTTTAATTGATAAAAAACAAAGTTGGATTATCATTATTTTTTGTTGGATTCACTTTATGATTTGTTGAGAGCAGATATAGGGTGTGTTTTGACTGATATAGTGAGTGTTTTGATTTTATATATTATTTTGGCTGTGGAAGAATTACAATTGAATTTTATAAATTACTTGAACTTTAATGATTTTATTTTCGCATCTAATAGAGTCGAAAGACCAAATTAGTGCGAGATAAGAGTAGAGTTTATGTGCATGAATATTTAGGAAGATGATATTAAATCTATGATTCCAAAACCCTATTCAATTAATTCATTAATTTTATTATTTTGCTTCGTATTATTTAATTTAGTTTACTTGCTTTACTTTATTTTATTTAATTTGCTTTATTTTATTAGTTTGATTCTTATCAATTATTTTAGGCTAGATTAGGAATTAGTGAAAAATTAACAAGACAAAATTTAAACATATTATGTGAGTCTTTGTGAGATCGACCTTGCTTATATGTTATATTATAAATTGATTCATGTGTTTGCGAGTATTAAAATTTATCACAACGCACCCCATTTCCTGGCATCGAGGAGGAATGCAATCAATAGTTTTAGCTCTAAGTGGCATTAACCCTCGCATATCTCTCACTTAGGAGATTGTGGCTTGAGGGATGGTAAAAATACCCATGGTTTCGGGTACCTAACTTGATGGAGATGAGTATGGAGGTACTAGTTGGGGCTAGGGTCAGATTCAGGGAATGTTAAAATGATTCAGGTTCGAGTTGGGTTCAAGAATGAGGTGGTCTCCACCCAACCCGCCCCGACACCATTTATAATATATATAATATAATATATATATATATAAGAAAAAAAGATACGAAACTACAGAAGCCACAAATATGGTGTATATATATATAATACGTTTTAGGTAAGGACTAATCTTTACAGATTGGTCACTTACCGGGTGCCACATTCCATATAAGGAAAAAAAAATTAAACTTATAACCAAACATAAGATAAGAGCTAAAGTAAACAACTCATTTTTTCAATCCTTTCTACGCAGGTTAGGTCTCTCTCTCTAACCTTTCAACAGCTTTTCTTAAACTCTATCCGCAGCTCTCCCTTAACGCAGCTCTCCCTATGGAATCCAACCTTATACGCAACCACCCAAATCCCCATTTTAAGCTACTGCCACACCCCAACCCCATTGAACCCATTCCATTTCAAGAAGTCATTATAATCTTATACGCAGATTTTAAATACCAAGTCGAATGTGCAACGAAATCAAAAATTGGTTGTCTGAGAAAGAATAGTGTACGAGATAGGAGAGGTGCGTTAGGGGAGAGTTATAAAAGGAGAAGGGATGAGAGAGAGAACTGCGAATAGGCTAGAAAGAGACTTGATCTACATAAAGAGGGCTAGAAAAATAAGTTGTTTGCTATAGTTATATTTTATTTTATTTTTGTGAATTTGAAAACTAAAAAGATCAGGAGGGAAAATGAATTACAAAAAGGAAAAACCAAGAAAAAACTATAAACTAAAACCAGTACTCAAGAGAAAAAAAACTAACATCCTATCAGATTCTATACAAATGTAGACTCGAAGATGAGGACTCGCCATATTATTCATCGGTCTAGAGCCAGGATAATGTGTTCATATAATCCCCAATTTTTACACATAAGCCAATTTTTATAATTTCGACACGCTCTTAAGTACCAAGTCGCTTCCTTGATGCAATTGTAGATTCTTGTTATCACAAACTCCTAATTATGAGTTGTGTTCATGAATATCTGATTATTTCTTTCCTTCCATATGTAATAGATGTTAGCAGCCAACGACAAGTTCTTAATCCTGGCTTCAAAACTGTCACTAGCATTCTCTTGAAAAAGATATGTCCTAGGACTATTCATAGATTATGATTTGTACTTGGATATCTTATGCTTATTGTCATTAATAAGGTTTATTTCATTTTACTTTATATTCTCTAATAAATAATATATATTAATACTAGTTCATCAAGTACGTGACTTGATTGTGGGATGCTAGTAATGTTATAATAATATTATTTAGATGTCCCTAATCATGTGTCAATAATCTAGGATCACATTGATATAATGATTAGAGTATGGGTCAGCTGATGACTATGTTCCACAAGTCATGGATATGGATATATCAAGCTGAACACACTGATACTTGTTAGGGAACAAAGTATTGGACCGACCCGCTTTGGGGACACTGCGATGAGTGTTATATAATGTCATCAGTGATGTTCCCCATTAGTGATATCGTATTATCGTCAGACCTGAGATCGTCATGGTTACCAACATAGGGATTAGCATGCCAGGCATCATCAAACGTTGCTCTTGACTGAGTAATTATAAAGATGATGATCAAGCATACTATAAACTATGTAGAGGTATGTGGTTAATCAAGATGGGATTTGTCACTCTCATATAATGAGAGAGATATCTTTGGCCCCTTTAATAAATATAATTAATATTTGCATGGCCATGCACAAATGATGTATCATTTGTATAAGATTAATTATACTTAGAGATCAAGAAATAAAGATTGAACTATACAAGAATGACACTTGCCTAGTCTTGTGTTCAATTTAGATATCGGTTGACAAAAGGAGTTAATATATGGTATATCAATTTAAGGTTGTGTCGTTTTGACCTTTACACTCTTTGGGTAGTAGTAATGTTTTACTAGAGACCGCTTACTATTTGTATAATAAAACGGGCTTTTAATTATACTGCCAAAGAGTATAAACCTACAGGGTCGCACACCAAAACGAGTTGGATAAAAAATGAATTGAAAACGGACCAAGTTGGATTTGGGCCTAATTCATTTTGTTACTTAGGGTTTCTCGCTAGGGTTCCCCTTTAAAAGGGAACCATTGTTCTTCTTGGCCGCCTAAGGGGAGTTATAGAGTCAAGAAAGACGAAATAGGTGAGAGAACCCTAAAAGGCGCTAGTATACTAAGTAAGGATCTGATCTCATTCGTGTGTGCATACTGTAGAGGCGTCGTATTTTCTACGCTAGGACGACAACAACAGAAGGATCTAATCCACCGTGTTCGTTGCATTAATTCGAAATCTCATACAAGGTATGTCTTCTGTTGATTTTATTGAACATAATAGATCCTAGGGTTTAATAATTAGTGTAGAAATTTTTGTAGGTGATGCATGTTTGCTGCCCTAATTCCCTACATCTCTATCACGTCAATTTGTATTTCCTCATCCCAAGTGCTCCCAACTCTTTGGCTTCCATTTCAATATCGGACAAGCTTCCACACACTTTTAGAAAAATCATATCGGAAGAATAGGTGGTCTAAATTTTTGGTACCGGTACCACATAAAACACAATGATCATCATTTATACATCTCCGCTGTTTCAATTTATCTTTAGTAAATAGCCTTTTCTTACATCCCAGCCACGTGATAAAAGCTAGTTTGGGGGTATAATCTTTGCTTTAGTTCTGTTGAAACAATGTTTTGATAAATTAATTATTTACTTTAATCATGATTATTCAACAATTATCTAGTTCGTATTGTGTATTTAGTTCAACATAATTATCTATGAAATTAGATCTCTTGAGAAGGCTTCCACAATTTCATTTAAGAACTTTTAAGAAATGCAAGAATTCCTCAAAAAAAAGGAAAAACAATTCAAGAGCTCCAAATTTTATTCAAAAAGAAGAATTGTCTTTATATGAGTGTACTTAGATTTTAGACTAAATGACCCATTTGCACCCCGAACTTTGTACCCGATTTTAAGTTGCACCTCAAACTTTAATTTGTTCCACCTTACACTCCAAATTTTAAAAAGTGGTTTTAAATACCCATTCCGTTAACCTTTCATAAATTTTCTAACGAAAAATGTAAAATCAGGGGCATAATGGTAAATCTTCTTCCTCCTCTTTCTTCTTCATTCTTTCGTCTTCCTTCTTTGTTCTTCGTTATTTCTTCTTTCTTTCTTCTTTCGTTTTTCTTTCTTCGGCTTCGTTTTGTATGGTTGAGCAAACTCGTCCACATAGAGGTATTTATTTATAAATAATGATGATGATATTAGATTCACGAATTCTTCAAAGTCAATCACCACTCCATTTAATCTCTCTGCCCTCTCCCGATCTTCAGTTAAGAAGGCTTTTGGTAAAAAAATAGCTCACTTTCCCCCTCTCCTTCTCTCTCTCTCTTCTACCCTTTTTTCTCTGTGTCTGAAACTCAAAGCCCCGATTTCCTTTTAGTACCCTGATCTATCTTCCAGTCTTGTCTTGTAGTAAAAATACAATCCTCATATATATATATAGATATAGCCCTCACAACTTTCTTCAACTACAAATCAGTCTCTCACTTGCATTGCTAAACAGACAGAGAGAAAGATAGTACATATATATATACTGTACTTTATATATAATAATAATAATACCATTTATATACAAAGAAGATATATATATATATATATATATATAGAAAGATAGATCGGTGATGGCGCAAAAGAGGTATATAGTGGAGATCGAGCCGGCGAAGGAAGCTTGCGATGGAAAGCCTTCCACGGGGCTGGTCTACCGGAGTTTGTTCACTAAAGATGGATTTCCACCTCCGATTGAAGGCTAGAACAATTACTAGTTCAGTGGCCAACGACAATGCCGCGGTGGCGACGAGGCCGAAGAAAGAAGGAAGAAGAAGAAGAAAAAGAAGAAGGATGAGGAGGAGGAAGATGAGGATGAGGAAGAAGATTTTACCATTATGCCCCTCATTTTGCATTTTCCATTAGGAAATGGATGGAATGTTAACGGAATGGGCATTTAAAACTACTTTTTGAAGTTTGGAGTGTAAGCTGGAACAAATTAAAATTTGGGGTGCAACTTGAAACCGGGTACAAAGTTCGGGGTGCAAATATGTCATTTACTCTAGATTTTATTTTGTAAAGTTATTAATATATGATCTACAAAAGAAAATAAAATTGCTCAAATCAATTATTTCAAAAAGCTTCTTGAGAAGCACACTTAGGAAGAGATTTTTAACTTTGTCATAAAAATACAATCTCAAGAAAGCTGACTAGATTTTCAAAAAGTGATACGTGCCTTTATCCAATCTCCTTTTTAAGAACAAACCTAGTTCCAACTTTGTTTTGGCAACACTTTTGAAGTATGTTTTAAAGCATTTAAAGCATTACTAAATCAGGAAAATGCTGCTTTGAAAAGCTCTATTTTGGAGAAACATGTGAGTGTTGAAGTAAACAGGCGCCTGTTAAAGCTTCAACAAGCAACTTTTGAAGTGCGAATGCTCAAGGTTATTTCCAAACGGCTAGTTCAGTTCCCAAATGGTCATATTAATTTTCAGAGCTATTTATGACTCATTTTCTAGCCTTAAAACACACCTTTTGCAATATCATTCATCATTTGATCTTTAAAACTTCAAGCAATCAATCTTTGATTTAAAAGATTTCTTAATTTGAGTAAATACATTATTCTATCTCTTGATCAAATCTTTATAACTCTAGAAGTGAGCATTCATCTTGTATTTTTAGCATACACTTTGATAGAGGTGTAATCCATTAGTGTGTGTCACCAAATCTTATTATACTTTACATTTGAGAGGTTTTCTCATTGTGTGAGCAAGAGAGTCTTGTGAGAAAATTTTCACTTTGTAAGAAGGCTGATTTTCACCCATAAGAAAATCGTTTGTTGGAATTTCTTGAGGGCACTATTCGGACGCGGATGTATGGTTGAAAACCGAACTGCATGAACAAAACATGACTGTGTTATGGTTATATATCTCTATCCTTATTTCTTTATTTATCATCATCATTATTTCATTATTATCTTTGATTGATTGTTCAAAATCCTTATTGATTAACTTTGTTTATTTTGAAATATTTTTAATTTGCCTTAAATCCTATTCACCCATCCCCTAGGGTTAAAATCCGACTAACAAGTTCATATCCCCATGTTTAGTTACATGTTTAATTGTTTGCTTATTTGGAATATGGGACCTGGTAAGTGAGAAATCCATAAGGATTGGTGCTTACTTGAAACATACTATATATATATTTAATGAGAAATGCTATAAATAACGAATCCCTCTCTTTAACAAAAAGAATGGATGCCCATTTAGAAGGGTAAATGGATGAATTTTTGTATAAAAATACGTAAAATTGATCTATATCATAAATAGATCACCTTCACCAAATTTCATCAAAAAATTCAATCCAGAAAAGGGTAAGATGATCATTAGAAATTTCAACGACCGAAAATGCACAAATATATCAATTTTCATTGCAACTAGTTCTAAATTGAATTTTTAAATAAAATTTTGTGAAGATGATCTACTCATTGTGTAGATCACCTTTACAAATTTTCATAATCATATTCATCTATTTACCCCTCTAAATGAGCAACCCTTATTTTTCTTAAAGTTAGTGATCCCCTCTTTATAGCCTACCTTTATATATGATAACATAAATATACATTATATACATAAATATTATTTAGAACATCAAATTAAATTAAATTTTATTTTAGATAATATAGAACATTAATAAATAATTTATTTGAGTAACAATTTTGTTTCTTCACTATTGCCCATTATTGCTCATTTTCATTCTTCTCTCTATCATACTACCTTTTTATTTCTTTTTTATTATTATTATTTTTAACTATTTAATGCTCTATTTCTTTTATGTTTTTTTTTAAATGACAAAAAAGCCCGAGGGGACCCGATACCTAATGAAGGCAGGGTTGGGAAATATTCGGCTTCCCAAGCCGGGGATGGAGGTGGGGTGACTTTTTAAAGCAGGGACGAGACTAACCCGTTACCATCCCTACTATTTTCCATTCATGTTCCTATAAGATTTGTAATATTTTAGTATAGACTATAAATATTCTTTTCAAAAACAAAATAATTAAAACTAATGATTTCTTTTTTAAAATCTCAAATAATATTTCTTTTTTAAAATCTAGTACACTAATTTTGAAGCAAACCAAATCTAACTAAACTAAAGCATCAAGAAGAAATAATGATATTGCATTCTAATTTTTTTTAAACTCAAATATAACTGAAGACCAAAGCATAATGGAATATGTTATTTCACACAAAATATCACCAAATAAAATGTTAAAATAGGCTCAAATCTAATCATTCATATTGAATATAATTAATATAAGAAAATATTATTTTAATATATATAAATAACCAAAAATAGTAAATTTGTTAAGCAAGACATAAATAATTAAGAAATACAAGCTACCACTCTAGAATTTGTGCCTTTCTCTTTTATCCTATAAAATTTGTTTCAAGAAATTGGAACAAGATTGTGAGAATTGCGATAAAACCCCCTGTCGCTCCGACACGGGCCACGTGCACTTCATAAGTTGTGTTTAATGATCAGAGTTGCCAATACTTTTTTTGGAAAAACGGACAAAAGTGTGTTTTGTACCTTTTTGGGATACAACACTATCTGCATAACCAGAGTGAGATCGGGGACTATTTACGATATAAGAAAGCGTTAAGCACTCACATCGCCCTTTCGACTTCTAAATGAACATGCTCTTTTTCATAATTTTCTATTGTTTTTGGCCTAAAAATATGCATACGAGTTGTTAAATACCTTGCAAAGATCTTACTGGTTTCAGCATGTAAAAATAGCTATCTGGACAGAAAACCCGTATAGGTAATCAGATCAACCGTGCGATTTATCAGATAAACTGTACGGTTAATCCAACCTTCCTCAAATTTCTCCAGTTTAGTAAAAATAGGGCATGCATGAGAGTTTTGAAATATGCAAGAGAGGTTTTGATACACACTATTCAGATTATTTGTACTATTTTTCCCATAATAATCCCAGTTAGGAATGGCAATGGGTCCGGTTTGGCGAATACCAAACCCGACCCGCGTATGTATTAGCTCGACCCGAACCCGAGGCAGTTTTTTTTAAGTCCCAAACTTTCCCCACAATAATGTCACGGAGCCCGAACCAGCCTCACCTTAAATTAATAAGCCAACAGTGACATTGTCCATTATCCCAAACTTAATTAAATTCCAAAATCCAAATTCAAGCTAAACAAATTGCTTCATTTTCTAGTTGTTCTACACTTTTTCTTTTGTTAATGTAGAAAGAGAACGATCATTTGCCCAAAAGAAAAAAAAAGTAAAAACAACAAGTTTCAAACTCCATTGATGCAAACAACAGGGAGATTGGCTGGAGGAGTAGTATAGGCGTGGCGGCGTGGCAGCGTGGGAGGTGGAGGAGAATGAGGCATCGAACACTTGGAGTCTCGGACAATCAATAGAGAACGGTGTGGGAGTTGGGACGGTGGGAGGTGTGGGACGGTGTGGCTGTGGATGGGTATGTGTGGGAGAGGTGAAAGAGTAAGAAATGATAAGTGAAATTGAGAATGAAAAGTAACAGTGAGAGGAAAGCTTGGGTTTTTTCTATAAACATTATATAAATATATAACTTTTATATTTTTATATTTATGCAGGTTGGGTCGGATTAGGTTTTAAAAGGCAAAACCCGAACTCGACCTGGGCTCAAAAAACCTGCCCCAAACCCACCCCATCAGGGTTGGTCCAAGTTGAAAACCCATCGGGTTGGGGTATTTTGCCATCCCTAGCCTAAGTTTTATTAAGTTCTTGGCACACTTTATACGAAAATGAATGAAACGGCATGGCAGATAGCAGTTTAGGCGTATGTTCAGTTCAAATACAAGTTTTAGACTGATTTCGTGCGTAAGGCATGTTCCATTTAGGCTTACTTAAGATAGTTATGCATATGTCAACATATACAAAAATATACTTAAAACATATGTACAATATTTACATACATATAAAAGTAAAAGCGGTATAAAAAATAGATAGGTTTACATAATATAAAATGAATTATATACCTTCACGAAATAATAGACTTTGATTCAAACTTTGTTTCGAAAATAAGATTGTATTACAAATTCTTTTACTAATTCAGTAATGTTTAAGTACAATCTTTCTTTTTCTAGATATAAATATCTATTTTCTTTATATTTTCTCTCTTTTTGCTATTTTATATCTGTTTTTTAGTCTTCTATTTCGAACCTGGTTCTTGAGCTCTCTATTGGCTTATATAGTAAGTACGATTGCCTTCAACCATAGATCATTTGTATAGTTATTCTGACAAGTCATACGGTCTTTCGGTAATCTGTTTCGGTCACCTTTATGCCGTTTAGGGCGATTTCTTCTTTGAATCTTTGGATTGAACTGGCTCTGTTACTAATAAATCGTACGGTTTAATGGATAAATTGTATAGCTGATCCAATTAACCATTTGGTTTTCCTTGGTTCTTGGAGCTTTGGCTCGCTAGCTTGGGTTTGTAATTTCTATAGTGGCTAAGTCCTATTCGAGCTTTTAACCGAAAACGTCTTGTTATGAAAAATGTGGGTCACAGAATGAGGTATCCACAAAGACAACAACTTGTATTATCAAATCTCTAGTCTCTAGAATAAATGTCAAAAGTTTCTAAGAATATTCATAATTGTTGACGTAAGTAAGGGTAAGTAGGCTAAATATATTCTACTCGTACATACAGCAATCACAATTGGTAGATTAAACAATATTTTGTAGGTTAGTAGACATGAAATTGATCGGCAACAAAGGTATTGTCAATATGTTTAATGGTTAGAAGTAGCAGAGATGGGGAAGAAGATATCCGAGTGTAAATGTAAAATTTTAAATTAGGTTTAAAATTGGTTCCCCGTCTCCTATTTAATTGCAGATTTCAAGTTATTGAAATCGTTCAATACACGCAATCCGTTCATAGATTCAAATCATAAAACTTAAACGAGACTCAATTTTATTTTTTATTGATCTTCAATTAATTTATTTCATATATATACAAACGATAATTAAATTTAGATGGTTCGAAAAAGGAAAGAAACAAAAGAAACTCGAATTTTGCACTAAATGAATGCATTTAATGACTTGAACTTTGAGTCGAAATCTATTATAGTCCCAAACTTTTTGCTACTAGGATAAAATGAATATATGAATCTGTTCACTAATTTATACAAAGTATCATGCGTGTTTGTCCCAGTGACCGTTAACTTCGAAGTGAACAAATATTAATGAATCTAATTTGTATTACTTTATACCAAATGTTTGTCCAAATGACTGTAACTTCAAAGTAGACAAAAATCAATAAAAATATCATATCATCACTTGTCCAAAACCCATGTCCTATTCCACTCCACAAAAAAAAAATTAAAAAGGAAGAAGGACAATCTCACTATTTATTTTCTACAAAATATTTTAAAATACTCTATTTTTTATTGGTTTTTATAATAAACGAGTATAAATTTTCATATCCAACAATGAATAAAACATTTTTAAATTAATACTTATTTATTATCGGACGAATAACATACACATTATCACTTATTATCAAACGAATAAACAAATAAAGTCTTTAAAATATTTTATGGTGCCTAAATACCGCGCACCAAAAAACACCCACCCCCAATAGATTCCCCTTTTCATATAAATCAACTAATCCTCCTGATTAAAACCTTCAAAACCCTACAACAGACCAAAATGGCCGCCCAATCCCACCCACTCCACTCTCTTCATTTCACCTTCAAGACCCCAAAATCCAAACCAAAAGGAAACACTACACTCATCATTAAATCCAACCACCACATCTCCGGGAGGAAGCTCCAGGTCGCTGTGATAGGCGGTGGCCCGGCTGGTTCTTCCGCTGCCAAAGCTATGGCACTGGGAGGCATCGAGACCTTTATATTCGAGCGCAGTCCTGCCGCAGCCAAGCCTTGCGGCGGCGCCATCCCCCTCTCCATGCTCGACGAGTTCAACATTCCGGTCAAGCTCATCGACCGGAAAGTCACCCGCATCAAATTAATCTCCCCATCTAACCTGACCGTCGATTTCGGGAAAACCTTGCAACCTGATGCGTTCATCTCCATGATGCGCCGCGAGGTGCTGGATTCTTACCTCCGCAACCGCGCCGTGTCCCACGGCGTGGAGCTCATCAAGGGACTGGTTACGAATCTCAACGTCCCCACCTCCGACCACGCGCCGTACGTCATGCACTACACGATGCATAGCACCCGGCACTCGCTCGCCATATGTACTAGGACTATTCATATATTATGATTTGTACTTGGATATCTTATGCTTATTGTCATTTATAAAGTTTATTTCATTTTACTTTATATTCTCTTGTAAATAATATTTATTAATACTAGTTCATCAAGTACGTGACTAGATTATGGGATGCTAGTAATGTTATAATAATATTGTTTAGATGTCCCTGATCATGTGTCACTAACCTAGGATCACATTGATATAATGATTAGAGTATGGGTCAGCTGATGACTATGTTCCACAGTCATGGATATGGAGATATCAAGCTGAACATACTAATACTTGTTAGGGAACAAAGTATTGGACCGACCCGCTTTGGGGACACTGCGAGGAGTGTTACATAATGTCATCAGTGATGTTTCCCATTTGTGATATCGTATTATCCTTAGACCTGAGATCGCCATGGTTACCAACATAGGGATTAGCATGTTAGGCATTATCAAACGTTGCTCTTGACCGAGTAATTATAAAGATGATGATCGAGCATACTATGAACTATGTAGAGGTATGTGGTTGATCAAGATGGGATTTGTCACTCTCATATAATGAGAGAGATATCGTTGGGCCCCTTGATAAGTATAATTAATATTTGCATGGCCATGCACAAATGAGATGTCATTTGTTTTAGATTAATTATACTTAGAGATCAAAAAATAAAGATTGAACTATACAAGAATGACACTTGCCTAGTCTTGCGTTCAATCTAGATATCGATTGACAAAAGGAGTTAATATGTAGAATACCAATTTAAGGTTGTGTTGTTTTGACCATTATACCCTTTGGATAATAGTAATGTTTTACTAGAGACCGCTTACTATTTCGTATAATAAAATGGGCTTTTAATTATACTGCCAAAGAGTATAAACCTACAGGGTCGCACACCAAAACGAGTTGGATCAAAACGAATTGAAAATGGGCCAAGTTGGACTTGGGCCTAATTCATTTTGTTACTTAGGGTTTCTCACTAGGGTTCCCCTTTAAAATGGACCATTGTTCCTCTTGGCCGTTAGTGAGAGAAACAGAGGCAGAGTACGAAATTAGTATGAGAACCCTAAAGGCGCTAGTACACCAAACAAGGATCTGATCTCGTTCGTGTGTGCATACCATAGAGGCGTTGTATTTTTAACGCTAGAACGACAACAATAGAAGGTTCTGTCCATCGTGTTCATTGATTTTAATTCGAATCTCATACAAGGTATGTCTTCTATCAATTTTTATTGAACTGTATAGATCCTAAGATTTAATGATTAGTGCATAAATTAGTGTATGTGATGCATGATTACTGCCCTAATTCCCTACAGTTGGCGCCGACGGTGCCCACAGCTGGGTTAACAAGTCGATCTGCGTAGGCGGCTACACCTGCGCAATCGCTTTCCAAGAGCGGATCAGATTGCCGGACGAGAAAATGGAGTACTACCAAAATCTGGCCGAGATGTACGTGGGCAATGACGTGTCACCCGATTTTTACGCTTGGGTCTTCCCCAAGTGTGACCACGTGGCGGTGGGGACGGGGACAATATGCTCCAAGCAAAATATTAAATTATTTCAACGTGGTATCAGAGCCAAAGTTAAACCAAAAATCGAGGGCGGCAAAGTTATTAAAGTGGAGGCCCACCCGATCCCGGAACACCCAAGGCCAATTAGGGTTCGGGGGCGGGTGGCTTTGGTGGGAGATGCAGCAGGATATGTAACCAAGTGCTCTGGCAAGGGTATATATTTCGCCGCAAAGAGTGGGAGAATGTGCGGCGAAGGGATTGTGAGGGCATCGGAGGGCAGAAATAAGATGATAAACAAGGCTGATTTGAAGAGAGGGTATTTAAAAAAGTGGGACGCGAAATATATCAATACTTATCAATTTTTGGACCTTTTGCAAAAGGTGTTTTATGGTAGTAATGCGGCGAAAGATGTATTAGTCGAGTTGTGCGGAGATGAGTATGTGCAAAGAATGACATTTGAGAGTTATTTGTACAAGAAATTAGCAAGAGGGAATGGATGGGAGGATTTTAAGTTGGTGAGTAATACAACTGGGAGTTTGATTAGGTGCAAGCTTGTGGGGAGGGAAATGGAGCTCTTTGATCAACGTGTACTTGCTAATATGATGTAACTAGTAAGTAATTGTAAGATCATGAGTATAGTTTGGTAGCAAACTTTTGTCTGATTTTTACTTTTTGGATCTTTAAAATGTAGCAAAAATACAAAGTATGGAAAACGTATTTTGCAATTTATTGTACTTTTTGATGTAGTTTATTTTCCCAAGTTTTTGTTTTTAAGTTGTATTATTAGGTTTAGAGAACAAAGGTGAAGAGGAAGTGATCGTTTTGATGACCATTGGATTTTCACCCCTGGCCTTCTCTTACATAAAATGTTCTTAGAATCTTAATTGAGACAAATACTGAATATAAATCGAAGTTCTTAATATTAATGACTTGTTAATGAGAAATGCTCGTAAGGACAGATTCAATCTGGGCTGGGCTGGGCTGGCCGACGCTGTAGCCTAACTCAATTTTTTTATTTTTTTAATTTAGCGTCGTAATATACTAAGTTTCCAATTCTAACTCAGTCTACATTAATTATATACATTAGTCTACCTTTTTATAAAATTATGAGACCACAACTAAATGCTCGTATCAATATTTAAATACAAGTTCTTTAACTTCATCATCAACTTATCATTCAGTGTATAAAGATTAAAGTAACACTAAAAGCATTATTGCTCTTGACTTGCATTGGGATAGATTTTAAACAAGTTTCAATAAAAAATGGTTACAACGTACCCTAATTGGTGTAGTTGTTTGTGCAAGTGAAGTAACTTTGTCTCACGTAAGAAATAAAGAGAATTTGGAAAGGTTTAACCGTTTGGTTGTCCTCTAATTTACAAATTTGATCATTTGAAATTATTTAATTAGCGAATTATTTAATTTGAGTATTTGGTTGTAAAAATGAACTAATATATAAAGTCACAAACTTAAGTTAATACATAAGACATTAAATAAGAAAACGTAAAGAGATAGTTAAAATTACATAACTTATGATTACTATACAAGTTCATGCAGAAAAAGTCATAACCTAATTTATTTATTTTTGAAATGAAAAAAAATTATAATTTAAAATATGAAACAATTATAAATGAGATCATTTATGTAATCAAACGTGCCTATGTAACCAAAAAGGAAAAAATTAATATATATGATCCTTGCCTTCAAGGCAGAGAGGTCTAAAAAGTTTTTTGACTAAAAAAAGAACTTGAACATTGTGCTTACTGTTAAAGAGTACAAGTTTGTGCTCATTGAGTCTTGTCCAGCAAAACTTGGTAAGGGGGAGACCGATAAGGAAACCCAGGCTTGCCGGAGGTGGAAAAAGGCTGATGAGATGGCGTGGTTTTACATTCTGGCATTTTTGTCAAATGTGCTACAACATTAGCATTAGTCTTTTGCCACTGCCTACGACATAATGCTGAACCTCAAAGATATTTTTGAGGATCAGGATCATGTCGCAAGGTAGGTTTCGACGAAATGCCTCATGAACATGACTATTACTGAAGGAACCCGAGTTAAAGATCTTATTTTGAAGATGATCGGTCTTCTGAATGAACTAAGAGATCTTTGGAGTTGAAATCGATGTGGAAACTCAAGTCGATATCATTCTCCAGTCGCTGCTGGATTTATTTAAGAGATTCTGACAGAATTACAACATGAATAAGCTTTATTCATTGCTGGAACTTTTTAAAGAAATCCAAGTAGTTGAGGAACTCCTTGGTAAGCTGGCTAGTACTCTAGTGGCTAAGAAAGCTTCAACTTCTATGCCCAAAAGCAACAAAGGAAGAAGAAGAATGCATAAGCTGCAGTCCCACAAGGAATAGTGCGTGCAGCAGTCGATGAACCTCTAGGAGGAGTGAAAAAGCCTATAGGCTAGTGTTTTCACTATCAGTAGAAAGTGCATTTGAAGAAAGATTGTCTCTGTTTCTTAAACCGTTATAACAACATATGTAAATTTCATTTATTTGTTGTTGTATCTTATTTAGTGGTTCGATCTACCAGTTCCTGGTGTGTAGATTCGGGAGCCACTAATCATGTCTGCAATACTTTGTAGGGGTTCCAGGAAACCAAACAACTTAAAAATAGAAAAATTTACATGTACCTACGAATGTGGCAACAGTTGCATTAGAAGATATTTATCTTCAGTCTAGTCAAAATAGGATATTAATGATTAAGGAATATCTATATGTATCTTCCATTAGAAGGAATTTGATTTATATTTCTAGATTGGTTGAGGACAAATATTTTATTTATTTTAATGATAAATCAATTATCATTAGAAAAAATAAATAGTTTGTTTGTTCTGGTACATTAGTGATTGATCTTTAAATTATTAATCCTGACTTGTCAGTACTACAACTGAGTAAATTGAATAGCATTAATAGTTTACCAAATAAGAGAAAGGAACCTTCAAAATGAACCAAATGTATTTTTAGCACTTATGCCTTGGTCATATTAATCTAAAATGAATTCAAAAACTGGTCGAAAATGGACCATTAGGTTCATTGGAGGTGGAGGCACTTCCAGTTTGTGAATCCTATTTAGAAGGTAAAATGACTAAGAGATCATTCTCGGCAAAAGGCAATAGCGCTAAAGAACAGTTAAAACTGGTTCACTCTGATTTGTATGGTCACATGAATGTCTAGACTAGAGGAGGCTTTGAGTATTTCATCACATTTCTAGATGATTATTTAAAGTATAGATACATTTACTTAATGCGACGTAAGTCTGAAGTCTTTGAGAAATTCAAAGAATTCAAGGCAGAAACGGAGAAGCGTTTAGAAAAATGTATCAAATCACTACGATCAGATCGTGGTGGTGAATACCTCTTGGGAGAGTTCAAGGAATACTTATTAGAGAACGGGATTACATCTCAGTTGTCTGCACCGAGGATGCCACAGCATGATAGTGTAGCAGAAAGAAGGAATAAGACTCTTATAGAAATGGTAAGATCTATGATGAGTTATTCAGACCTACCTAATTCCTTTTGGGGATATGCTTTAGAAATAGCTGCATATATTCTGAACTTGGTACCATCAAAGTCAATACCTACTACACCCATAGAATTGCGGACTGGGTATAAGCCTAGACTGCGGCATATTAGGGTATTGGGTAGTCGTCCAACACATGTGCTGAAAGGTAATGCGGATAAGTTGGAATCAAGAACGAAAATGTGTTTCTTTGTTGCATATCCAAAAGGAACCAAGCGTGGTTTATTTAATAATCCTCAAGAATATAATGTTATTATTATCAATGCCAGATTCTTAGAAGAGGATTATATCATAGACCATATGCCCAGGAGTAGTGTTGTTGTAGTGGAAATGAGAGGAGAGAAAAACAGGGCAGAATTTGTCTATACCTTTAGTACAAGAGGAAATACCACAGTAAATGGATATCGACATTCCATTAGTGAGAGGATTGCCGATATTTGTGCACATCTTGAACAAATCACTAATACGTAGGTTCTTGAACCAGCACAATGTGTGGATAGTGAGTTAGTATGTTCAATATTTGCACAATGTATACAAACACAAGTAGTGCCTCGTCGTAGTGGGAGGGTTGTTCGTCAACTTAGTCGTTTTATGTTCTTGGGAGAATCTTCTGACAAGGTCCCTGATGAACAAGAAATGAACCCTTTTTAACTGCAATGAAGTACTTTAAGATAAAGATACAGAAAAATGGCAAAGGGTTATAAAATCTGAAATAGAGTCCATGTACTCTAACAAAGTCTGGGATCTTATAAAACTACCCAAAGGGATAAAACCTATCGGATGCAAATGGGTATATAAGAGATAGAGAGGATTAGA